>UESW01002429.1:0-20191 GCA_900491605.1 Calamus simplicifolius
CTTGGATCGATCGCAACCGTCGGATCTTTGCCGATCGGACCGATGCCGCGGTCCGCGATCGGTCGTCGCCGATCGGATCAGGGCTTGGATCGATCGCAATTCGGATCGTCGCCGATCTCGGACGGATCGCCACGGTCCGAGATCGGTCGTGGCCGATCGGGATCAGGGCTTGGATCGATCGCAACCGTCGGATCGTCGCCGATCTCGGACGGATTGCAACTGTCCGAGATAGGTCGTGGCCGATCGGGATCAGGGCTTGGATCGATCGCAACCGTCGGATCTTTGCCGATCGGACCGATGTCCGAGATCGGTCGTCGCCGATCGGATCAGGGCTTGGATCGATCGCAACCGTCGGATCGTCGCCGATCTCGGACGGATTGCAACTGTCCGAGATAGGTCGTGGCCGATCGGGATCAGGGCTTGGATCGATCGCAACCATCGGACCTTTGCCGATCGGACCGAGATCGGTCGTCGCCGATCGGGATCAGGGCTTGGATCGATCGCAACCGATCGATCGTCGATCATTAAAAATTTATAGAATAAATTGTGATGCAATTTATCGTCGTAATTATTAACATTAATTATAAATATAATCATTTATAAATATTAACAAATAGCTTGCGACGCCTTAGCGACACACAAATAAATATTGCGACAAAATATATGTGTCGCGAATACATATAACATTTGCGACGCAATTTGTCGTCGCAATTATTATAATAAATTTAAATATTTTCATTTAAAAATATTTAAAAATAATTGCGACGCACTTATTGCGTCGCAATATATGTAATAACTTTTTTTTTAATCAATTTAAATTATTAAAAAAATATTGCGACGCCTTAGCGACGCAATTATTAGAAAATAAAATTATTTTTCCCGCCAGGTGATGGCGCCAAGTTAGCGACGCGTTAGCGACGCATTTATTGGCGTCGCTATATTTTCATAAAAATTTTTACATTTATTAATGATGGATTAGCGACGCCCACGTGCGTCGCTAAGAAAAAAAAAAAATTTATTGCGACGCAATTAGCGACGCAATTGGCGTCGCTAATTGCCTATATTTAAACCCCCCCTTTCTTCTTTCCTCCTTCCGGTCTGACCTAGCCGCCGCCGCCGTGACTCCCCATCCCCGTCCTCCGCTCCGGCGAAACTCCGGCAACCAAGGTTAAAAAAAAAAAAAATTTTTTTTTTTTTATTTCTTCTCCGGCCACGGCCGCTGCCGTGGCCGGCAGTGGCCTGGCCACGGTGGTGGCCAGGCCACTGTTTAAAAAAAAAAATTTTTTTTTTTAACAGGGGGGAGGGGAGGAAACCCCCCCCGCCCCCCCTTTGTTTTCTGCCGGCCACGGCCGTGGCCGCGGCCGGACAAGGCGGCCACGGCCGCTGCCGTGGCCGTCTTCTCCGGCCACGGCCGCTGCCGTGGCCGGCAGTGGCCTGGCCACGGTGGCCAGGCCACTGTTAAAAAAAAAAATTTTTTTTTTAACAGGGGGGAGGGGAGGAAACCCCCCCCCCCCCCTTTCTCTTCTCCGGCCACGGCCGCTGCCGTGGCCGGCAGTGGCCTGGCCACGGTGGCCAGGCCACTGTAAAAAAAAAAAATTTTTTTTTAACAGGGGGGAGGGGAGGAAACCCCCCCGCCCCCCCTTTGTTTCACGGCCGGCCACGGCCGTGGCCGCGGCCGGACAAGGCGGCCACGGCCGCTGCCGTGGCCGTCTTCTCCGGCCACGGCCGCTGCCGTGGCCGGCAGTGGCCTGGCCACGGTGGCCAGGCCACTGTAATAAAAAAAAAAATTTTTTTTTAACAGGGGGGAGGGGAGGAAACCCCCCCGCCCCCCCTTTTTTTCCCGGCCACGGCCGGCCGTGGCCGCAGGCCTGGCCACGGTGGCCAGGCCACTGCCGGGGGGGGGAAATCTCCGGCCACGGCCGCTGCCGTGGCCGGCAGTGGCCTGGCCACGGTGGCCAGGCCACTGTGAAAAAAAAAATTTTTTTTTAACAGGGGGGGGGGGGAAACCCCCCCGCCCCCCCTTTTTTCTCCGGCCACGGCCGCTGCCGTGGCCGGCAGTGGCCTGGCCACGGTGGCCAGGCCACTGTGAAAAAAAAAAAAAAATTTTTAACAGGGGGGAGGGGGGAAACCCCCCCGCCCCCCCTTTTTTTCTTGTCCGGCCACGGCCGCTGCCGTGGCCGGCAGTGGCCTGGCCACGGTGGCCAGGCCACTGTGAAAAAAAAAATTTTTTTTTAACAGGGGGGGGGGGGAAACCCCCCCCCCCCCCCCTTTTTTTCTTGTTTGGCCTGGCCATGGTGGCCAGGCCAGGGGGGGGGGGAAAACCATGGCCGCAGTGGCCTGGCCACGGTGGCCAGGCCACTGTGTAACAGGGGGAGGGGGGAAATGTTTGGCCACGGTGGCCAGGCCACTGTAAAAAAAAAAAAAAATTTTGCGGGGAGGGGGGAAACCCCTTGAATGTTTATTTAATTTACATAATATTTATGCAATAATTAATTTAAGCAGAATGTTTATGACAATAGTATTTGTGCATTTATACTCATTTACATTTGTTATGTCTTGATTATTTATATTTGCTGCAAACTTAATGATGCATTACATTTTGAAATGCTAAATAAAATGTTTGTTGTATATTATTTAATTTCAGCAACAAATTACTAGTTTCAATGATTTACATTTTAGTATTCGCAAACATTTGTATTTGACACAATAATCTTAAAAAAGTTAGTGATTACATGTATAATTCACAAGAAGTTAAGAATAACAAGCATAAGTTCGATTGTCTTCGGACTTTCATAATCACAGCACTTTAATTAACCTTTAGACCCGTTTGAGAATTTGTAAGCCTTAGTCTTGCAAATTCTCAAATTGTCCTGGTGGACAGTTTGAGAATATTTTTGTGACATGTTAGTCTGCTAGTAATCATCGTGGGGTGAGATTTCGGTTTGCATTTGCTCATACGTTCTCCTAGTGTGGCTTATATACCACACATTAGGAGAACATATGGGGAAATGCTGCCGAAATTTCAATGTTGCCGATCGATGATAATTAATAGCAGAATAACATATCACAAAAAATATTCTTGAATGGGATAGGGCCTTACCTTGTAGACATGGAGTGAAGGTAGAATTATTTAAGACACTTGAATTCTTGTGAAGTCTAATGACTAAACGCACCGCCTTATGGCCCGACACAAACTCAAGCCCTCTCTTTAGCCATGAACCTATGCATCGGTCCTTGCTAGCACGCCAAGGATCGTAGCCGTGGGCCTTGCATGGTAGGGACCTTATTATCTAAAAAAAATTTGCGTACTTATAAATGATTTAATTGGTTGTAATTAACCTTAATTAGTTGTGCCCAAGAAATAATTTAGTTATATATTTATTAATACTAATATAGTTTTTTTTTGGTTTCTTTAATGTTTACCAGACTTTGTATAAGTCGGTCAAAAATGAGCGGGACTCGCTCATGGATGTATGCAAGGATAAAAGATGGCTTGCTGAATCCAGATTTTCTGAATGGATTGGAAGAATTTATCGCATTTGCATGTAGCCAACCTGAATGGATGGATGGGCCTAGGATTAGGTGCCCATGCAACTTCCACAGGTGTCAGAATAAAGCCTACAGAGATGTGGAAACTGTTAAGGTGCATTTGTGTAAGAAGGGTTTTGTTCCTGATTACTATGTTTGGTACTGTCATGGTGAACCAGAGGATATTCCAGCAGTTGTTATAGGCCAACAAGAGTCAATTCCCGTAGATGAACCATTTGTGAATTTAAACACATATGAACAAATGGTGATGAATGCATCGGGTAATGACTTCAATCAGAATACATTTATGGAAGAACCAAATCCAGAAGCACAACAATTTTACGATATGTTGCGTGCTGCAAATCAAGAATTGTATCCTGGGTGTGAGGGTCATTCCCAGTTCTCTACAGCTGCTCGAATGTTGAATATTAAGGCAGAACATCGATTATCAGAAAAGGCGTTCAATTCTGTAGCTGAGTTAATCAAAGAAATTCTGCCAAATGATAATGTTGCCGCAGACAGTTTTTACGCAACAAAGAAGTTGTTGCGTGGGCTTGGGCTCCCAGTTAATAAGATCGATTGTTGCTTGAACAATTGTATGATATTTTGGGGTGAAGACTCAGAGCTGAGATGGTGTAAGATTTGTGGGCAATCGAGGTTCAAAAACACCGAAGGAGGAGCCGGTACAAGTAGGAGGAAAAGTGTGCCTTACAAGAGGATGCATTACTTTCCTCTTACCCCACGCCTGCAGAGATTATATAGATCTGAGGCAACAGCTGCTGATATGAGATGGCATGCCGAACATGAATCTAAAGAGGATGAAATGCGGCATCCATCAGATTCAAAGGCTTGGAAGCATTTCAATGAAAATCATCCTGATTTCGCTGAAGATATAAGGAATGTGAGATTAGGTCTTTGTACCGATGGCTTCCAACCATTTGGTCAAGCGGGGCAACAGTATTCATGTTGGCCTGTGATACTGACTGTATATAACCTTCCTCCGTGGAAGTGCATGAAAGATCCTGCAATGTTTTTAACCGTTTTGGTTCCAGGACCATCAAATCCAAAGGAAAAGATTGATGTCTTTCTGCAACCGTTGGTGGCCGAATTGAAAATGTTGTGGGAAACAGGAGTGGTAGCCTACGACATTTCTATGAAACAAAATTTCTTAATGAGAGCTGCTTTGATGTGGACAATAAGTGATTTTCCGGCATATGCAATGTTGTCTGGTTGGAGCACTGCTGGACGTCTGGCATGCCCTCATTGCATGTATGATTCGGATGCATTTACATTGCAGAAGAGTGGTAAGCAGTCATGGTTTGATAACCATAGGAAGTTCTTGCCCCAAATCATCCTTACAGGCGTAACTTGATCGCCTTCCGGAAGAACAAAGCAGTCACAAAATTTGCCGAACCGGTTAGGTCCGGCACGGATCTATTTGATTCTATAGAGCATTTGGGGTTGATGTATGCATGGGAACCAGATGCAGATAGAATAAATAGCCGTATATGTAAAGAACATAACTGGAAGAAGCGAAGTATATTTTGGGATTTGCCTTATTGGAGCACAAATCTCATCCGGCACAACTTGGATGTTATGCATATCGAGAAAAATTTCTTTGATAACATATTTAACACGGTGCTAAAATCCCGGGAAAAACAAAAGATACTGCAAAGTCAAGAGAAGAACTTAATCAGTACTGCAGAAGAGGTGATTTGAGAAGGAGTGCCGATGGGACCTATCCTAAAGCATGTTACACTCTTGACAGAAATTCACGAGAAGTTTTATGTAACTGGCTTAGAGGGTTAAAATTTCCAGATGGTTATGCCTCAAATATCGGTAGGTGTGTGGACATGCATAAGCTCAAGTTGTTCGGCATGAAGAGCCACGACTGCCATGTTTTCATGCAACGATTATTACCTATAGCTTTTCGTGAGTTGCTTCCGCAACATGTCTGGAAGGCAATTACGGAGCTCAGCTTATTCTTCAAGGAGTTATCTGCCGCAGTCATTACTTCTGCATCCATGGCAAGGCTTGAGGAGGAAATTCCAATTATTTTATGCAAGCTTGAGCGAATATTTCCTCCCAGTTTTTTTGACTCAATGGAGCATTTACCGGTTCACTTGCCATACGAAGCGAGCATAGCTGGTCCCGTGCAGTATCGCTGGATGTATCCTTTCGAGAGGTAAATATATACATCATTAAGATATGTTGACATTTCAAATATTATTTCATTGCTTGAAAAATTCGTTAATTTTTTGTTGCAACTTTACATATAGGTATCTTAAGAAGTTAAAAAATAATGTGCGTAATAAGGCAAGGGTTGAAGGTTCTATATGCAATGCACACTTGGTCGAAGAAGTTTCAGCTTTTGCCTCGCATTACTTTGAGGGTCACGTCCACACGAGGAGCCGAAATCATGGTCGTAACGATGACGTATGTGTGGACGAAGCAGAAGCTAATGACGGTAGAATATCAATTTTTAAAGCTATCGGCCGTTCATTTGGTGGGCAGAAGTCAAGAAATCTTAGCGATATGGAGTATAATGCAGCACATTATTACATCCTAATGAACTGTCGAGAAGTCGATCCATATATTGAGTAAGTGTATACTTCAATGCTAAATTGAAAATTTAAATTTATATAATAATATACCATAATATTTAATTTCTAACAGTAGTTTTCATCCTTTTCATCCCATAAGGATGTTTTGTGATAGACAACGACAGATGAATCCCGACATCAGTCAAGTTGCAATTGGGCAGAAATTAGAAACGGAGTTTGCTTACTGGTTTTATGAATTTGTGAGTAGTATCACTCAATCAATTTCGATAATGGCAATTATTTTTTGAATTGGATGTCAATAGCTTATTAATTTATAGGTCAACGGTCCATGGTCGACAACCGACAATATTTTCATTAAATGTCTATCGCAATGGCCATTGAAGACCGTAACAACCTCTACTGGCTATTTTGTAAATGGGTACAAATTTCAGATTGAACGATTAGCAGCTTCAAGAGGCACGCAGAACTGGGGCGTGTGTGTAAAAGGAGAAAGTGTTGGAGCAAATATGCAGGATTATTATGGAAAGTTAGTAGAGGTGGTTGAAGTTGAATATCCCGGTTGGCCTATAAAACGAACCGTATTGTTTCGTTGTGATTGGTTCGATCCGATAATTCCTGTGGGCAAAAGGGTTCATAACGACTATAATTTGGTTGAAGTGAACCATCGACGAAGATTACAGAAATATGACCCATTCATCCTTGCATCCCAAGCTCAGCAAGTCTTTTACTGCGGATATCAAGTTTGCGCAACGACAAGCGAGATTGGTGGGCCGTTTCTAAAATGATTTGCATGCTTAGACATTTCACAATACTCAAACATGCAATGTAAGTAAACCCACTGTTTATACTCTCAATGGTAGCTGTAAATGTGACCCACGGCCCTGCAATATCTCGCTAGTGTACCAACAAGCATCCCCCTACTGAAAGGGTCCAGATACCAGGGTCACGCCATATCATAATCCACCAGAACACATACTCTATATGTGATGCCACCTCGAACCAAGCAGAACACATCCTCTAGATGTGTGATGCCACCTCATAGTAACTCAGAACACATCCTCTAGATGCGTGGTGCCATATCGAACCCAAGCAAAACACATCCTCAAGACGTGTGAATGGCATAAACAAGCAGAACACATCCTCTAGACGTGTAGGTGGCATAAACAAGCAGAACACATCCTCTAGACGTGTAGGTGGCATAAACAAGCAGAACACATCCTCTAGACGTATGTGTGGTATGATATGATAAAGGAGAACCGCGGCGACACATAACAGTACCTCACATCATGCACAAACATATCAATAACATCTCTATATTGCATAAACAGTGGATTATACCTACTGAACAATTGCATGTAATATATCATATCAATGTCATAATAACTGCATCTCTCATGCATAGCATCCATATATAAAATCATAGCACATAAACAACATGTGTTCATACTTCATAATATTCATCTACTTACAATTTAGCCAATAAAAATTCTTCATGTCACAATATAATTCACGATTTAAACATTCATATGATGAATAATTTATTAAATACTGATAACTAGCTTACTTACCTCAGTACGCAATCCAACAGGTATATATATCAGCTAGTCAGATGTCTGAGCGCCTACAGGATCATTTACACAATTAATTTATTAGCAAAGAATATTAGAATGACCCTTAGAATTTCTACCAGACTAGTTCACGGGCCCAACTTTGGGCTCGAATATCTCCCACTATACATACCCAATTAGGGAAGTAAAAATACCCCAGAACTAGAATTCACCCAGATTCTAGCCATATAATTATTTTACTAAACCCGGCCTGTTACGGGCCCAAAAACCAACCCCAAAATAGATCGCTGCATGGCCCAATAGGGCCCAAAAGATGGCAGCCCAGCCGGCCCACTCAATCCTTCAATCCCCGCTCCCTGTTTCGCCCGAAACAGAGGACAGCTTCGGGCCGGCGGCCAGGGCCGCCGCCAGCCTAATTCCGTCCGGCCCGGCCACCGGAGCCGGCCGCCGCCGCGGCCGGCCTCCTTTCCCCCCTATATCTATCTCAATTTCTCTCCCTCTCTCTCTTTCTCTCCGCTGCTCCCGCATGGAATTCATCGCGCCGGCATCGAATCCGACTAAATTGGGACCGGTCCGGCCGTTGTTGGCCGGACCAGAGCCGGCCGCGGCCGGTCCGGCCGCCGTTGGCCGGACCAGAGCCGGCCGCCGCCGCGGCCGGCCTTCCCTCACACCCAAATTCTCTCTCATCTCACTAATTCTCTCTCACGACCCGCGCAGCACAATACTGTGCCGGCGGCACGGCCGGCCACCTTGGCCGGCCGAACCTCCATCGGACGCACGCCCGGCGCCGGTGGAGGCGACAGGCCGAAGCTCATGCCCGGCGAGGCGGCGAGCACGCCGCCGAGCCCGAACCAAACCGGCTTCCGCCACCACGCGAGAGAAGGGCCGATTGGCCCTCTCTCTCTTCTCTCTCTCCACCACCACCCCGCCGGACACCTCCCCCGGTGCCGGCAGGGTCGCCGGCCAAAGCTCAGGCCCGGCGAGGCGGCGAGCACGCCGCCGGGCCTGAACCAAGGTTCGACCGGCCACATTCTCCCGTTCTCAATCTCATCTCTCTCTGCCTCTCATGCTCTCTCTCTCTCTCTCTCACGCGCTCTCACTGTCTCCCCTCTCTCTCTCTCTCTCTCTCTAAATTAGGGAATTACCTGATGGAAGCAGATGCCCGGATGATAGAGGGAGTCCCCCCCATCATATAAATAATCCCCTACGCAACACTTCAGTCCAGGGACTCGGAAACCCATCAGACACGCATAGACTCGGGAATTCAAGCGTCATACATGGAACTTAAATGTTAGAATAACTCTAGGTGCCAAGTGACCCCAATTAAATACCGAGAGTTATCCTCTCCACAATTAATTTACCGGGGGTTTACATATGATGTCTCAAATTTTCAGATATTGTGATGTCTCACAAAATTAGGAGCTTCAGAAGGCCTCTGGAATTTACTGCAACGTATATAAGATCTTGGCTCATCAATTCATTAACTGAACTTTAAACAAATTGTGTCCGTCGACCTAAGAACTTACTGAGAGTTCAAGCTGACAACTGATTATATCTAAATCATGGCCTCTCAGTTGCTTGCGGAAGGCTATATATGATGAAGCCTAGAAAAAATGTTGAGGCGGAGAGTGCTTAAATGATATTTCAGAGGCCTTATTTTCGAAGTCACCTTCAATTTCTTTGAAATGTAATCACCCGATGCTGAACGCTTAGATCTGCAGCCACCAAGGAGTTGATCTGTGTGAGATCTATGACCTTGCCACTAGTTAAATGTGCTTGTAAGTGTGCTTTCGTAGATTACTTCGTGATACCATCGCTTGTTTTGGTCTCATTTCCTTCATGTTACGCTACATTACCTAGATTGTCTCATGCAAAGGAACAGTGCAAATGTTTATTATTTACCCATCGCTTCTTCTCATGCCAATGCAACATGAGACCCAGAAACTTGAAGATGGCGCATATCTCATAGACATCTCATGGGAAGGGAGCTATGCTGCAAGTGGTTGTGAGAGGAATCCAAAGCTAGTCTCTGGCTACTCTAAAGAAAAACATTTCTTTTTGTACATGATATCAGATTGTATCTGTTTTTTTCTTTGATAAAAATTATTGAAGTTTCATCCTCTTTCCAGATAACCCCTTACCAAAATAGCACAGCATATTGGTAAGTTCCTGCAGTGCAAAGACAGAAATATGTTGTTCTTGTATAACTAGTTAAAAACTAAAGGGGTTGGATGAAGATGTGCATCACAACTTTGGTTTTCAGAGAAGGGTCCAACGTGCAAGCGATGATGAGCAAGGGAAAGGCCACAATAGGTAGGTATATCAGATTACAGCGCAAGAGAACAAACCTCAATTGTTTTTGGCCGGCATCAAAGGCTTGTTCATGGTGGCTGTTATAGTTTTTTCACCCCTTGCGCGCGCGCGAGAGACCATAACCATCAAGGTCTCAACAGTACAGCAGGGATGCATCACTTAATATCATAGTTGTTAGACCCTGCCGGACATCGATCCGGCCAAAGGCTTGGGTCACCAGGTCATCGGTTAAATCATCGATTTAATTATTTTAATATAAAAATATATTTATAATAATATAAATTAAAATTTAATAAAAATAATAATAATAATAAAAGTTAAAATCAACGTAATAATAAACTTTAACACCAAATACCATAAAAAAAAACTCATTATGATAACAAACCTTAACATATAAGTTTGCAAGAATCCCATCTTTTCTCATTAAAAAAAAAAAAAAAACTGTAAAGCCCAAAACATCATCCTCCAAAGTTTGGGACCAGCCATGCTTTCTGAAAGCTATTTTGTCTGGTTACTTCAGTTGATTCCAAATTGTCATCAGCTTTGATTCCATAATGCCACCATTGTTTACTTTGGTCTCCACTCTGCTTGTCCTTGCAAATGAACTGAATATTTGCTACCTTCCAGATCTATTCAGCAAGAAGGCAATGTTACCTAAACAAAAGCCCCCAGCTGGTAAAGACCAAACTCATCACTTCATCATTGGCTTGAAAGCAGTCAGTTTTCTGCTTAAGAGTTGCCAAGCAAACCCCTTTGGATGCTCCGCCCTTCGGCTCCATAAGTTTCAACCCGGTCAATTCATGGTAGCCGACGGTGAAGGTGTAGTTCCCCTGAAGAAAATGTACCGATGATTTATAACTGAAGGAACCAATAATAAGGAACGTACCTTAATATGGAAACAGCGAAGAATCAGATCGTCGGTAAACGGGAGCTACCAGAGTTCCCAGGCGTCCACGCCCCTAAGCCGCAGCAACGGAGAGGAAGAGCCCTTGGCTTACCTCTTTCAGAAGACAGGAAGACCTCTGTTAGAAGACAGGAAGACCTCTATTCTCGTCTACTTATAGAACCAGAGAATAAATAGGATCCTGTATACCAAGCGTCACAGGGATTTCCGAAGAGTCCCCTTACTTGGGACTCTGTGTGGGCGTTAACGAAGAGTCCCATCACATGGGCACCTCTGTGTGATCATTGACCAGGCCAACGAGATAACCAACGGATCTCGAGCTTGAACGGGTGTGCACAAGTCACTAACATGAGAGGAAGAGGGGGATGAGGTGCAGCAGCAAGCATCCAATCTCGAGGCCCTGGATCTGATCACCGATGGCATAGGCTGGGGTTCGACAGGATAAAGCCCTGGAGCTCGACTACAAGACAGTCCCCACTCGGGGTAGGTGCCCTCTCTGCAGAGCAGCTGTAGCAGTATCCTTATCTACATCTCTGCCTCTCCCTTCCCTTCTCTGCCTCGGAGGCAAATCGGGGGAGTTTAAGCACCATAAGTCCATCTCATTCAAAACCTCTCATCTCTTTTATAGCAAAGGGGACTTCCCCTCGAAGCCCAAAAAGGGAGGAGTCCTCCGAGTCCAAGTATCAGTCTTGGCGCCACCGAGCTCGATGATTTAGGGTTTTTGCCAACGAGATGGCAAGCCCATGACCGAGGGCCTCACTGCTGGCCTCCGGCGCCATCCAATCGCCGGCTCCAAGGGTTGTCGGTGCTTCCCCACCAGTTAACGGTGGGACCCCGCTGGGGACGACGGACGAGGTGATCTGGAAGCAGCTTCCAGAGGTGGGGTTCGATGAAGAGTCGGTGAGGAGGAGGGACAAGGCCGCTCTCATTGTTTACATCTCCAAGCTCAAATCCGAGGTGGGTTCCGTAAAGGAGAGGAATTGAGAAAGTCGCAACTCAGAAAGTCGAAGTCGAAACTCAAAAGAAGCGAACCCGTGACCCATCCGGTTTACTCGGGTTTTTTCGAATGCCTTGCACATTTAGTTTTATTTAAAAATCGGATCGGCTTAGCCTTCGGGTCCCGGTTCAACCAGCCGGTTCGGTCCAATTTTGACAACTATGTTTAAGATTCGACTCAACGTCATTGAGTGTAATTTTGTAGCTTGACTGAATCATGTGCCACGTTGCCTTGTCATTTTGTGGGCAAGTCAAGCGCTAACATACTTGTTTGATGGACGATCGAGTCAAAAAGCTTTAAGTATGGTTGACGGATGGTGTGTTTTACCTCCCTTTTGTTGGGATATGTGCCATAAACAAATGGTATTTATTATTTTGCTGAATAATTTAAGAAATTTTTTAATATTATACTTACATGCATGTTTTGATGCTTTATAAATATAAAAAATCCTTGGATTATTTAAATGTGACTTTAAATATTGTATATAAGTGTTATATACATAGAATAATATTTAAAGTAAAATAATCTAAATTTGTTCATAATTATAAATTAAAGTTGGGATCTTTAATTCAAAATTACTAGTGTGGTTCATTACATTTTGAATGGAACGATCTTATCCGAATTGTTGATAATGAGATTATCGGAATGAAAGCGCTTTATATAATTTGATTATATAGGACTGGAATGATTAATTATGAATTTCTAATAAATTTTTATTAAAATAGAGCATTCAAAATTAATCAATGATGGTCATATATGAATCGATCTTAATTCTGAGTAATTAATAGACTCCTATTTATTATATTATATTTTTTGACATGCAAGATAATGAAATATAGTGTCAAATTCTTAGTGTATTGAAAATATAATAACATAAGTAATCGGGAATATTAATATACAAGATGAAATTCATTCCTTCGTAAAGAAATATGGTTAATAAGAGCTGATCATAAATAATATTCATTATAGAATCAATGGTACTTATGGATAAAAATATAATTAAAGAGGTTAATAGAAAATGCCTAGCTTTAATCATGAACTGTTTATGGAGGATTGACAATTCAAATCCTTTGAATATAATTAATTTTATAATTTTAAGAGTGCAGTTCCAAATTTTAGTGGAGTAATTTGGAATTATAATTTTGATATTTTAATTAAGATGTTAATTGAATGTCAAAAATTATTAGAGCTTAAAATTATAATGTCCATAGTTCCTCTTGATGGCTTATTAAATTATGTGAACTTTATGATATGTTCGGTTGAGTTATTAATTTGGAATTAAGAATTCTAAATTAATTTTCACATAAAAATTAATTGGATTAATTTCTATTTTAAATAATAGATTATTTAAAAATAAATTTAAAATTGTTTTAAATTAAGAATATACGGTGTTCTAGGAAATATACATGTTCCACGAGAAGAGTCTATGTGGAATTTATTTTATGTTAGAGAAATATTTGGGATCGTCGCTTTTCTCTCCCGTTTAATCCATGATAAATATATCAAAACAAACAATTGGTTGTTGGATAGATATACATTAAAGTAATTCCACAAGTTATCTTTAAATTTTAATTAATTGATTAATTAATTAAAAATGATGATAGTTATTATTCTAATATAAGATTCATTAGAAAAAAAAATAATATAGGATGAATATCATCTCCTTGAGCTTCACTTTATCTCATGAGTTGAGAATACAAAGTGAATAAAAACTCAGTTGTGTGATCTCAACCTAAATAAAAAGGAACGCCCACTCGTTCGTGTTCATCATAATTTAGAGAACGTTTGGAAAGATCCGTGGTGATCAAAAGGATTTGGTGATTCCTAAAGTGGTATTGGCAGTTCAAGACATTCGACAAAAGGTCAATTTTTTAATCTTCTTATTGTTCTTATTATTAAATTAATATGGGTATAGATCGCTAAATAAATTTTTTTAAGATATGCGATTTGATCCTTATCTCGCTTCCGCAAACATCTCAAAATTGCTTTGAGATTACCAATAATTGGTATCAGAGCAGGTTATACCCCTTTAATTTAATAATAGATTATATGATAATCTTTATATGATTGGGTAGGCACTTATGCATTATAGTCTATGCTTTTAATATTTTCATGTTAATGAATGTATGTGCGAATGGACTGGTCGTTATTTTTTTGATTCCATGGAATAAGTTATGTAATTTTTCTTTTGATTAGATCAATTGAATATAGGATTTATAATGTTATCTTCCTTTTGAATATAGGATTTATAATGTTATCTTCTCTTTTATATTGATGAAGAAGGGTTCTTCATGTTTTGAGAAGAGTTCTCAATTAGATATATATATATATATATATATATATATATATATATATTAGTCCTATTGAGTCCCAATAGGATTTTTTAAGGAAAACCTTCCCATCTTCCAAGAGGTTTTGAGTGGGGAGTCCTTTCCCTTAGCTGAGTCCCACGAATTCGTAGAGCCTCATCATTTCTTAGGAATTGTAGTCTCATCGTTTCTTAAGAATTAATAGAGCCTCATCGTTTCTTAGGAATTCATAGAGCCTCACCGTTCCTAAAAATTCGAAGAGCCTCATCGTTTCTTAGGAATTCGAAGAGCCTGTCTCTAAAGATGTGAAGAGTCACGAATGGGAGGATTTTTTTTTTTTTGTTTCACTTCTTATTAATATTTTTATTTTATTGATAATAATTACATTTACTCTTATGAGAAGTTTTTTTTTCCGCTTTTTATAGAATGTTTTTGTTATGTTGATAATAATTACATTTCCATGCATATTATATACCATATTAGACAGTGTCAAATAAAAGTTTTAGTAAATTATATTTAATGCACTTTGTAATAAATTTAATGAGATTAAATTTGTAAATTAATTTAGCAATTGGATTTGCAAAATTAATATGCCAAATGTGAAGTTTTAAATTTAAGTGTTATATTTTAAGTTATATATTTAACTTATTTTATAATTTTAAAGTATTTAAAATTATAAAATCTTAGTGATTTAAACTGTTTAAATTAACTAAGGTTTATGAAACAAAATTATTTTATAAATAAAATATACTTTTACAAAATAATGAGTGGGAAGGGTAATATGACAATATAAACCATTGGTCTTCATCGTTAGTACAACACCGTGAGTTATTAGTAGCACCATTTGATTTCGTCCTCTCTACCGAGGGTGTTTACTAATGGCAATAACAAGGTTGTCTTCTATAAGATAGATTTTTAAGATGTATTTGAGAATTAACCTAGCTTACGGCGGTAATTTCTAAGTTAAGTCTTAAAAAGTCTTGATGCAGGACCGATTCGCATGCAAATAAATTTTATATGATTAATTATTACATTTGATTAATCTCTCGAAGTAATAGCCTAAGAGGGATTCTCCGCACACGAAACACAGAAAAGTAAAGAAAAAAGATTGCAAGGCTAAGAAGCCCAGGTAGGGCTTGCTCTTCCATAATAAAGCTACTAGCAGATTAGAGGGGGTGTACCTGGCAGGATAAGAAGATCGAGATGATGAAGGGGTAGCTCTGCATGGCGGATGCACCCTGGATGACCAAGGCCCGAGCCGTGGATCTGCGGCTAAGTATCCGCTGACCTGGATGGCAATCACCTTGAATCCTGGATTTGTGGTTACTGAGGGACATGTAAGAACACCATCCAAGGGTTAAAGAACAAGAGAGAAAAATCAGATTAGAGGCAAAGAGGCAAGGAAGAAGTAGAGAAGGAGGGGCAGCCAAGAGGCTCTTGGGCGTCCACTAGAGGAAAACAAGGGCGGCGGCCAGGGTTTCTTCTGGAGATTAGGATGTTGGCATGCGTAGGAGAAGGAATCAAGAGCACCAGAGAACCAAATAACAAAACTCACATAACTCAAAACTGGATTGATTGATTAATAATTCCAAGATCCATAATTCATACAAAAGGGTATCTTTTATAGAGCAAGAGACTTAGGGCCCAAGTAAATACAGATATGGAAAGAAAAGGGCGTGCCCACTTTCTTCCTAAAGTGTGGATTAGATTACATGAAAAAAAAACTTCATGCCATACAAATCCCTTTCAAAAAAGGCAATTTATGGGCAATAAAGGGCATCCCTTTGCTGCTTCTTTGGGCTGGAATTCTTTCAAATAGGGTTGCATGATTTGGGGGATTGAGGCTTAACTTGTTGACCTGCTTGCTCTGCTAGGTGGCATGTGGAATGCTTGTGCTGAGGATGGCAGGTGTGTGGCTGGCATGTGACTTCTTATGTAAGTGTGGCGCCAACTTGAATTTAGCAGCTACTCTGTTTGATTGTGATGGCCTTGTCTTCTGCTTCAATACTGGTGTCTCCTCTTGTAAGCTGAATAAACTTAATACAATACCAACTGGACTGGACACATATAAGACCAACTGGACTGGACAGGACTCAAATTGACCCAAGCTCATAATGAACTGACTCAATATGACCCAAACCCTAATAACGAGTACCAATTCAAAAGATAGGACTCAAATGCCTAAAAATAAAATTGGACCCAAATTAAAATAAAATAAAATAAACTTAGTTTCCAACTAAATAAACCCTACAAACCTAATCAGATATCCATAGAGAATTAAGAATCCTCTACCTGATCCAAGTGCCTACACCAATTCCCCTGGGGTGGAAGGAACTGACCCCATCAAGTATGAGTTGCTCTGGCTCTGGTATCTCTCTAGGAGGTCTAGGTCGAGGAATTGCAAGTCCTCTCGAGTAATCCATGAATTGTCGGATTCGGGGCGATCCTGCCATCGGACCAGGTAGCATTGGTAACCGTAGTTCCGATCGTAATGGCTTGATCATCCAGGATACACTCGATTCGCTCTCCTCGCTCAGGTAAAATTGATGGTGGACACTCCTGGGTAGGTTCGCTCATGAAAGGAGGGCTAGGTCCAAAGTACTCACTAGGAATCGCTGTTGGTTCTCTATATTCTACTAGGTTTGCAATATTGAAGGTTGAGCTAATACCCCAATCTGAGGGCAGATCTAGCACATAGGCATTGGGTCCTACCTTCTCTATTACTTTAAAGGGGCTAGCTCCGTGAGCGTGAAGTTTCTTAACAGTCCCTGGCGGGAACCGTTCAGGCCTAAGCCTAACCATGACATAATCCCCTACACCGAACTCTTTGGCTCTTCTTTGAGAGTTAACCAGTCTTTTATAAGTTTCATTACTTAGATTTATTTTATGGCTAATATCCTTATGTAAGTCTCTGATATGCTGTGCAAATGCTTGTGCGGACTCTGAGACTCGTGTTGGGAATTGTATCCTAAAGCCAATCATTTGATGATTGTGCTAATGTAAATAACATATAAATTGATACATTAATAAAAGTTATTTGGTAGTTTATTCATTATAAGAACATCTTCTTAAAACTCTTAATAGTAATGAAGCCCTCAGGATCTTCTTTCATGATAAAAGAGGATTTATCTATGAAGATCCTCAAAAGAGTTGTGACCAAATGATATACTATGATAGGGCCATAGTACTATCAATTATAGGACGTATATCATATTTGTTGGTTGTCCTCTTAACCAAGGAGTGTAGAGACACTGGTATGACATACAGGTGAAAGTGTAGGAGTACATTTCACCGAACGTGACTCATTTCTGGATACTCTGCTGTCAAGAGTTAATCCAAGAAGATATGGGTATAAGTATCCTTTAGACCTAAAGATCACAACCGGTGACTTGCAAGCAACTCATTGTACTAAGGTGCCGGACCATCTGGATTTTTAATCCAGCTACGAAAGGTTACTGGGTGTAGTCAAGTACTTGTGGTAGTAGTATGGATCAAGATGGAATTTGACCTATCCCGTTAAAAGAAGAAATGCTTGTGTTTCAATTTAGCAAGACCTTGGCCAAGGCACTTCATGTGAAGGTCACATGATCACTAAAATTGAAATCACTTTATGGATTTGCTGTTTAGAGTTGACAGGCTCTTAAGCCATCCTTAACATTTATGGTCAAAAGGATGAATTATACGATAACTGTTTCTTAGGGTTCTTCGAGTTTGCTCGACAACTCTTCGACCTATCCGGAATCGGGTTTCATTGCTAGATGGGCACATCGATTAGTATAGAAAGTTGTTTCTATGCTCCCGGCTTAGGTTCAAACCTAGAGAGTCACATGCATAGAAGTTTCCTAGGATGATCTATTTGCTGATCAACGATTGAGAATCGTATATGATTTAATTAATCAATTTGATTGATTGAATTATCTCAATTGGGTTAAGAACAAGTGAATAAGATTCAATTAGGTTTAAGTCTATTAGAAAGACTAATCAATTTCAAATATTGATTTGAAATTAGACTTGATTTGGATTTAAATAGATTCAGGACTAGACAAATTTGATTTGGCTAGGACCAGATCTATGTAGGTTTAGTCCAATAAATTCAAATCAGCTTAAACCAAAACCCGAACCCAAACCCCTCGCAAAAGAATCTCACATGATGAGATAACTTGATTAAATTCTCATGTAGAATTTAATATATTAATTTAATCTTCTCCAAACCATTTTCGTTGGAATTCTAAGTGTTAGAACTAATATGGAATTAATGTACCTCTTTGAATTAACCAACGATGGAATTCTAAGTGTTAGAATTCACATCTCTTTGGTTTTCATCGAATATCAGAATTAACCAAACGCTGCGTCTCTTTGGTTTTCACCGAACGTCAGAATTAACCAAACGCTGCGTCTCTTTAGTTTTCCTCGAACGATAGAATTCTAAGTGTTAGAATTCAATGGGCTAAAGGCTACATTGAGCCTATAAATTAGAGGACATTCTTCACCAGATAATAGAACAACAACGATATGTTATGGATTGAAATTCTAAAGAGTTAGAACAAAAAATCCAGGTGTATGATTCTGGTGTTAAAATGTTTGGTGGATCTTGGAGGAAGATTCAAGTGGGAGGATTCAAGATCAGCAAAGTTGTTTTTCCGCAACTAGCACTCCCGGGAATCCGATCATTTGGGGCTTCGCGTGGATAATACTAGAGGCCGGACATTGAATGACTGCAGAGCACAAAGGATTTACCTACTGTTCTTAAGGTAAGTGATTTGATCCCTAGATCTTAAGGCAGGCTTCAAGACGAGTAGTATGACTTCTTATCTTGAAGATCAAGATATGATATGATGTTTTTTATTTATATGCATAATTTAGATCAAACGATCCTATAGTATAAGGCAAAGATATGATCTTGATGCATGTTAGATAGATTAATATGTAATCTTTAAGTTTCCGCATTGATAATTGTTATCAAATTTTAAAATATGCATGCCTCGGAAATTGTTTCTCCCTACAACTCGTTTGTGGAGAGGTAAAGAAATTAAATCAAGTGGAGGATTAGGCTTATACCCATGGATTATCTCAAATGGACTCTTGCCCGTAGACCTATTCACTGAGCTGTTATAGGCGAACTCTGCACGAGGTAGCAATAGATCCCATGTCCCTAGGTGTTCACCTACAAGGCACCTAAGAAGGTTTTCTAGACTACGGTTCACTACTTCAGTTTGTCCATCCGTTTGGGGGTGAAAGGCTGCAGAAAAATTAAGTTTGGTCCATAATAGATGCCATAGCGTTTTTCAAAAGTAGCTGGTGAACCTAACATCCCTATCAGAAACAATGGTCTTGGGTAGGCCATGGAGCTTGATCACACTATCTAAAAAAGTCGGGCTACCCTAGATGCGTCAAAGGTTTGCGAACAAGGGATGAAGCATTCCATCTTAGAAAACCTATCGATCACTACAAAGATGGAGTCATGCTTCTTCGAGGTCTTAGGTAATCCTAGAATGAAGTCCATACTGAAGTCTTGCCAAGGACAATCAGGTACTGGCAAAGGAGTATATAGACCGGTATTCTGCTTCTGCTGTTTTGCAATGGCACAAGTTCAGCATCGGGCTACTATCAGGGCAACGAGCCTTTTTAATCCTGGCCAGTAAAATTGGTCCTCTATTGCTAGAATAGTCTTATCTCTTCCAAAATGCAAGCTAATCCCCCAACGTGCATTTTTTCAGACTAGGAGCTCTCAAAGTGACATCCTAGGGATACAAAGTCTATTGCCCCTAAAAAGGTAACCATCCTATATGGTATAATCTTCACTGGTACTGGATGGTCCTAGCCAAAGGGTCTTATGAATTTTACCAAAGACAGGGCAAGTCTCATACTCATCTTTTATCCGATTGAACCCTATAACTATGGTGCTAACAGTACTCAACAATAAAGACTTACGGTTTAGGGCGTCTGCTACCTTATTTTCTACTCCAGCATGGTGTTTCAGGACAAAAGTATATGCCTGAATGTATTCA
>UESW01002429.1:25841-44047 GCA_900491605.1 Calamus simplicifolius
CCCAAGTGGCACTGCAGGCCAAAAGCAGAGCCAGAGCCAGATGCTGAACAACCGGGGCTGTTGCTGGTGTCAGCTGGGTCCAAAGCCAAAGAGACGGTCCACCGTATCAGGTAACATGGGAGCCAAAACATAAATAAATGCATCACAGCTTAAATTAAAATTTTTTTTAAAAAAAGAGACTTCAAATGTTGACTTTAATTTTTTTAGGAAATTGAAATCTTATTTCATGCTAACTTGGTTCTTCTGGTCAAGAGTCATGCGATGATGGTGTGGTAAAAGGTAGGTTGCCGGTCCTTCGTTGAATTGTGAACCAAGAAGAAGACACCATGATTAGGCGTAATGGCGACCAGGCCATACAGTTGTCAGTCCTCTGATCAACCTTGGCATCGACCAGTGTCACGGCCCAGTTCCATGTGATCCTCTAACAAAAGATCAGGCAGGCCAGTCCGAGATCCAATGTTCCCAATGACTTCAACCGTTCAATAAATGATCTCTTTTGGTAGATGATGATGCCAGAGGATTCGATATCCCGCGGCCGTAGTCGTATATGGCGATGCGAGGAGAAAGCAAGCAATCCGCGGCAATCGCGATGGCAATGGCCGTAGCAGTAGCGGCGATGATGATGCCACCTCCTTGTCCTCATCCGCTTGACGCGCCGCTGCAATAATTGACGGGCACGCGGCTATCCCCCACTCCCCGCCCGCCCAAAACTGGCGCCCAACCCCAATTTTTAAATTTGAAGAGACCGGAGCAAATTTAGGCACCAAAATCGCGGCCAGAAGCTGGTCCTCCTCCCTCTCCCACTCCCCCTCCCCGTTGGTGCGATCTGGCACGGAGGCAAGCATGTGGCCCCATCCCATCTGGGCAACAACGCAAGACATCCCCGGCTACTGCAGTGCTGGCCTGAAAGTGACCGTTGAGAGCGGGAAATTTAAAAGCTCCCCGTACGGTAAACCCACCTTCCTTTTTTTTTTTTCCTTTGAGATTTAAAATGGTCAGTAAAAATTAGGAATAGGAATATATGAAAGCTAAGAATGGTGGGAGGCCATCGTGCAGGCTGGCCGGCAGGCGAGGAAGGCCTTCTCCCCCGTCCTTTTGGGTGAAAATTAATTTATCTTTTGATTAATTACTTAAGTCCATATATATATATATATATATATATATATATATATATATATATATATTGGTCGTCAGTATGACAGTATGTATGCATCTCTGTACCCGTCGTATGGGCCTTTTTCTTCCTTTTATTCCACTCCCGCCCGTGCTGTCCTTTTCGGCAGGTGAGCAGCTCCCCACCACGTACGTCCCACGCCCTCCGCACCCTTTTATATTTCCGATTTATTGAATCAATAATAATAAATAAATCGTTTCGCAGTTTTTGGCGGGACAGATGATTTAACCGGATTTAATGGGACACAGTGGCGTCCGGGAAACGGGGAGCGACGGCTGCCGTCAAAGTTGCCGACAGAAAGCGACGGACGAAACTATTTTTCTATTTAATTTTAAGTTATTTTTACATACATATCCATCTCTACAAACTATAAATATATACTGATAAATTCTTTATTTACAATTTACATACATCTCTCCTTATAAAATATGCCTGTAAAAGAA
This sequence comes from Calamus simplicifolius, assembly GCA_900491605.1. Taxonomy (NCBI): domain Eukaryota; kingdom Viridiplantae; phylum Streptophyta; class Magnoliopsida; order Arecales; family Arecaceae; genus Calamus; species Calamus simplicifolius. Next base: position 27,459 of record UESW01002429.1, read on the forward strand.
AGAAAAAAAAATTAGTTTTTTAATTTTAAATTTTTTTTTGAAAAAGAGTCACGATGGTGGTAATCGAAACGGCCGATCTCCAGCGATAATCTCCGAAACCGCCACGGCGCACCAGATCCCGAGAGGGAGGTAAACCGCAGTGAATTCAGCGGGATGAGATTTCGTGGAATGACCGTTGGAACGGAACGGAACGGAGCCTTCGGGAATCCTAGGATACCGGTGGGTAATATGGGATAATTGAATGCTGTGGGGGAGCTGCGACATGTCCACCTGTCAGGCACGACATTCCGTACCGACGTGGGGTTCCAGATCTTTTTCGCGCCGGAAACCCGATTCCAATTTCCCTTCTACACGTCAATGACGTATTTACTTCTTTCCATACCTACAAGGCCACAAATAACGATGACCCGACCCTTTGGTTTTTCCTATCATAATATTTTATAACAGCACTACTACTTACTGCATGCACTGTGATTTATCTTCCTCGCCTAAGTTTGTTGAGCTAACGGTTGATCAATGAATTAAATAGAGATCGAATAGAGAGCGATGATGGATGGTAGTTTAAGCAACCGGAGGAGAAATAGACAAAGCCGGTGGCATTTGTCGTTGGTTTGTTAGTATTTCAGGCCTTCCTGACACCGACCGCTCATCAAAATTTAAAATCTTTATTCGTCGATAAATATATGACGTATTTAAGAGTGTAGCGTTTCATGCGAGGGAAAATGATCTTTCCCTTCCGATATTCTGGTCGTCATAAGATGCAACACCAACAAAGGAAAGGGCAGGTTCGTCAAAAGTCGCAAGAGGGTGTGTCCGGTGAAAGGACGGTTGCGTAGGCACGCGACAGATGGCAGGGGCATTGAGTTGAGATAGTGAAAATAGACTCTTCCGTCTATTCTTGATTTCTTTCCTCCTCTCTGGTTTGTGTTTTTTACCCCATAATAATAATAAGCCGTATTCTCTTTAAAACCGGAGGGCTCTGCCTTCTTGCCCACACCTTCTCTTCTAGACCATCTCCCTCTTTAAAGCCGGTCTCTCTCTCTCTCTCTCTCTCTCTTTCGTCTCTATCGCCACAAGCCTATTTGGTTTCTTTGATACTCTCACTCTCTGGGGCTCCCCCTTTTGTTCAGGGCCACAAGCGAGTGGAAACCAGAGGGGCAGGAACCCCCCCTTCCCTTCTCGCAAGCGTGGGCTATTATTATTTCTTCTCCAACCAGCAAAATCCCAGCTGGAGCCATGCCCACCCTCTCCACCCCCTTCTATTTTTAGCATCTTCCCTTAACCACCTCCACGCCCGGACAAACGCCAACTGGCTCTCTTGTTTCCCGATATGGCGAAAAATCTGGAGGATCCGCAGTTCTGGCTCCCCTCCGACTTCCTTGGCGACGACCTCTTCCTCGACGGAGGAGAGAAGAACGGCAGCGCGGAAGTAGCCAGGGTCGCCGTCGGCTGCTTTCCCGGCGAGCTTCAGTACGGGTTCGTCTCTGATCCGGCCTCTCCGGTGGAGTCGGCGACCGGAACTGAGAGCGATGAGGAGGACTACATGGCCGGTCTCACTCGAAAGATGGCTCACTCCTTTCTCCGGGACGACGACAAGGGGCCCTCTGTTCTCCCTACTGGCGACAGCGCTAAGGTAATCACATCTTTGGGCGTTCTTTGGCTTTGTATCGGGTGTCACTCTTTCTGGATGTGTACTGACTTGGAGGGTTTCTTGCGAGAAGATACGGATCATGGCCGGCTCACCTCAGTCGACGCTGAGCCCATGGTCGGCCTCCGGCAGGGGGAGTCCGAACGGCCCCTCGCTCGTCTCCTCGCCGCCGTCGTCTCCGCTGGAGCAGCAAAAGGAAGATCCCTGGGACATGCTCTACGAAGCCGCGGGACAGGTACTGCGGATGAGGTTACACGAACAGAGTGTTCAGAGCCGCGGCCTCTTGGGGCCTCCGAGGTTGCCGTCTTCGCAGCCGATCTCCGCGCCAGCTAAGATCCCGAACAACGCCGGTTACTATCGTCCTCCGGTGCTCACCCAGCAGCAGCTGCAGGCGGCTCATGTACACAGATCTCTATTCGATTCATTCCATTCATTCATGTAGTCGCCTATCTTGTTTTTCTACCTCTCTCATCGTCGCCATTTTTTTGGGGCTTGTGCAGTTTTATCACCTGAAGCAACAACAATTAATGAAACAACAGCTGTCTGCGGCATGGGGGAGGCAGGGCAGAGCGAGGGCCGGCAGTGGTGCTCCGTGTTATGGCGGGGACGGGCGGTGCGGCGGCCGGCCACTCGGTCTGCCTCCGCCTCTGCAGAAGCAACAGCAGCAGCAGCAGCAGCAACAACCCCAGCCTGGGTCTGGGATGAGAGCTGTTTTTCTCACCGGATCTGGTGCCAGAAGGGAGTCCGCCGGCACCGGCGTGTTCTTGCCCCGTAGGGTTGGGACTCCAACGGAGTCTCGCAAGAGCCAGGTGTTACTCCTCGCATTCGCCTTCTATTTATGGAACTTAAAGTGCGGATTATGGGATTATAGTTGCAGTGATATCACTTTGCATTTAATTTTTTGGCACTTGTTGTTAGTGAAGCTCTTGATAACCAGAATGGAGTCCTCATTCTTCTTGTTTTCTTATATTTTCTCTCTCCTTGTATAAAGATTTTGCTGTCTTCTTATTTCTTGGATTTATTGAAAGCAACGCATTGCTTTGTTAAGCATCCCTGAGTTGCGAACCTTTTTTTTTTTAAGAAAAAAAAAAAGTTTAATTCGTCTTCTCATTTCTTTTGTTGTTTGTGTTGTTATTAGCAGCTTGTTCGACTGTGCTTCTCCCGGCCCGAGTGGTTCAGGCTCTGAACTTGAACCCGGAGGAGCTCGGAGCCCAGCAACGCTACCCTGGTGGCTTTGTTCTTGATCACGGTAAGGCCCCGCCTTTTAACTTCCCTTCCGAGTATGAGGGTACCCCAAATTTTTAATTAAACTACTGAGGGTCCGAGATTTTTTCAACCGTTTTGGTAACAGATGCACTGGTTAGTCGGAGCAACACGACGCTATCCCACCACAAGCGGAACCACCTCCGTCCCCAACCAGCGGCCGTTTCAAGTCATGATATCCGCCTACCGCAGGAATGGACTTACTAACTCCTCGCCACGCCACTGACCTTTTTCTTGCTGCTTTTACTGGCAGCAGGGTTGTCTTGTAGTAGTTATAGGTTAGGAATTACACTAGATATAGGTGGAAGAAAAATGAAAAAAAAAGCAGCAGCGGCAGTATAGTAGGTGTTGTTTTTAGTGGACCTAGCATTATACTATACTATATTGGATTTTGGGAAGGGGGAGGATGTTCAGGGATGATGGACGGGATTGCATCTTTGTTTTGCTTTAGCGCCAGGGAATCGAGGGAAGGGACTGCAGGAAGGTCGAAATAAGTCAGCAGTGTTTCGGTGTTTTGGAGAAGAAATCATGTAGTGGGTGTTTGTCTGATTATAATAAAAGGCAATAACTTCTATCATGTCTTCTTGCCAACAAGCCCCAACCTAATTCGCTCTTTTGCAGCATTTAAATTTGCAAAGAAGAAACCCCAAGACCTTTCGAGTAATAATATTTGACATGGACGTGCCTTCTTGTCGTTCGGCTCCGTATTTTTCCCTCTATGTGCTGTGGAATGGAAGTTATTAGGACTTTGGAACAAGATGGAATAGCATATATGACAATGACTTGTTGACAGCCTGTGTAATAAGATTTAATATTAGGTGGTGTTTTCTAAATCCTAAAATCACTCGTTCTTCTTAGTGTACTATATTGTACTTTACGTTGTCGTCTACATAATTTTTTGGATTTAAAACTTTACTGTACGTTTCGGCGTCATCTATTGCCTCAGTTTATCTGAAGTTGAGATTATATATGTATGGTATATCATACTTCGACCCCCTACTTTCTTTCTTTTTGATATATAAGTTTCTTTAAAATTTTCGAACTTCCAGTTTTAATTTGCCCTCGTTTATGTGATTTTTTTCCAAAACAAAAGCCGTCGTTGGCCACCGCTTGAGAGCCAAATTCTATCTATGGCAAACGTTGCCCTTGCATTTCCTCTAGGGTGCAATTTGGTCTTATAAAACTCAGATTTTTTTAATCTAATTTATTGTAAATATAATCCTAACTCTATTTGTAAAATTTTAACCCTAATATATTTTTAAAAATTGGGTTCGTTTCAGGTTGAGTTTCAGGTTTGATTGGGTTGATAAAAAAAAATGACAATCTGAAACAAACAAGTTTAACATTGCATAAATAAGCTAATGTTTGAAGCAAATAAGTTTTACATTGTACAAACAAGCTAAAGTTTAAAATAAACAAGCTTCACATTTTAAATTATATCTAAAAATATATATTTTTACATAAGACTAAAAAAAAAAAAAGTATATTTTTAAACCAAAACTTATTTAAAGTAATTCAAATGTTGCATAACATTTAAATAGCCATCATATGCATGGATGAAGTCACCTTTATCCTTCGGATGAAAATATTGAGATGATATAAAGAGCTAGTTAGAAGACCACATAAGTCTGGTATGAGAAATAGCGAGATTGCGCCATCCAAAGCTCTTGAATTTTTACTATCACCCCTTTTTCAGATGCTTTAGTTTTGCTCATCACCTCTTCGCAGATGCTTTCATAAAATTTTGGTAAACTTCATATTAGAAGTTACAAATGTCTCAAAGAAATAATTAAAAAAAATAAAGATACTAGTTTGACCTACCAACATTACATGATAAAATGAAATGGTTAAAGGTATAGTGCTCATTTTAAAAGGTAAAGAAGATTCTGATGGATGTTCATACCAAGAATCATCACTTCCACAAAACTATTGGCAGCTCTACATACTTTAAACCTAACAAACAAGGCTAAATCATCACTTTCACAACACTAGTGGGCCTGCTGCTTGTGGCTTTGCGGGTTCGTGTTTTCTCGGGTTCGGGTTAACTGCAACCCTAACTCCCCAAGTTGCAAATCAGTTCGGGTTCAACCCGGATCCTTCAGTTTCGAATTAAGCAAATTAGAGTTTGAGTACTGCTGCAAATCGGGTTCCGCGGGTAGGGTTCGGGTTGAACCCGGCCCAAGTTGCACCCCTAATTTCCTTCAGATATTTCACATGGGGCACGTGAGTTTTGGTTGTCCGCTATGCGCTTGGATATCGATGATGTTAAACGCGATGATCTCTCAAGTGATTTTGCGCATCAACGGCCGTTCAGATTCGAGGGGCAATCCGTTGGACGAGAGAAGAGTAATAGCGGAAAGTCAAAATCAATAAATTTACCTTCTCTTTGGATGGAGAGAAAACTAGAAGAAAAAATAGGAAAGAATGAAATTTATCTTCTTTGGATGGAGAGAAAAGTCGAGAGGAAAGAAAACTAGAGGAAAAAAAGGAAAAAAGTGATGGGCTCCACATAAAAGTTTTCTTTGCAAAATCGAATAGATTTCGAAAGAAAACTCAAAATTGCTCTTTTTTTTTTTTTTCATTTCAATATTGATCCTTTCAAAAAAACAACCGATGCATTTTTTAATCATCTATAATAAGGATATTATTGTCATTGTAAATTATCAACTTTTTTTCCTCTCTATTTTCCTAACACTCATCTAAATAGAAGGAAAGAAAATATTTTCTCTTTAATTTTCTTTTTTTCCACTTTTTTCTCCTCTAGTTTTCTTTCCTTCCACTTTTCTCTTCATTCAAAGAGAGCATTAGTCTACAATCTAATCTTAATTTAAATCTTCGCTTGCTCTCTATCGAATTTTAATTATTAATATTTTATTTTATTAATTGTAATATCTTTTTAATTTATTATAATTAGTAGATTGAATTTAATGCACTGTCACTATGCACACATAGAGCTTTTTGAAAGGCCTACTTCTTGAATTAAATGCACTATTACGAGGGTTGTGAGTTGTTGACTGTTGGTGGGTTCGATCTTCTTGATTCATCGGCGTCTTTGATTGTCTACTACTTGAATGGGTATTTTTTGTGTCATTCATACTCTGGATGCTTGTTGTTTTATCATCGAGAAGGATTTCATTACTGCATCATCAGAATCTCAACGTTTGCTTGTCATTCAACCTTTTGATTATCAATGTTGATGCCCGATCACTTTGAGCTGGCATCTTTGAGCGACAGTTGCCACTCCAAGGATGCACCAGGATCCCTCCGTCTTCAGAGCCTGCAAGAAGTCCCATGACTGGAGATTCCAATAGGACCCTCCGATGCCCAAGTTAGCAACCAGGAACACAACAGTAGTTTTTGAGAAGAAGAGGTATGTGTAGAAGAAGTGGATTGTTCCAGACTTAGAAAATCCTCCCTTTTCTGTTTGCTCTTACCTCTCTTTATTGGCCTCTCCCTTTGCTAAGGTCTGAATACCATGATGTGCTAGCGCTCTTACAGATAGAATATCAGAGCTGGTCGGATTGGATCTGCATCCTTTGGTTCGATATCATCAGCATTTTTTTCATGAATAATCACCTTTCAATGATTATTTAGCCAGAGTCATGAAATTCTATTAATGACTTTTTGGACCTTAGTGCTTTTCTCACTCGAAGTGATGGCTACTTTTATGGTAGGTAATCAACTTTTGATGCTTATTTAGCCAGAGTCATTAAATTTTGCTAATGACTTTTTGGGCCTTAGTGGCTTTTCTGATTCGAAGTGACTAATAATTTATGACAGGTAATCGCCTTTTGATGCTTATTTAGCAGAGTCATTAAATTATGCTAATGACTTTTTGGGCCTTAGTAGCTTTTCTGACTTGAAGTGACTGATACTTTATAGCAGGTAATCGCCTTTGATGCTTATTTAGCCAGAATCATTCAATTCTGCTAATGACTTTTTGGGCCTTAGTGGCTTTTCTGATTCAAAGTGATTGATACTTTATGGCAGGTAATTTGATGCTTATTTAGCCAAAGTTATTAAATTCTGCTAATGGCTTTTTGGGCTAGGATCCTTTGAGGATGATGTCAAAATTGACGTCTCTTATCCTGTTAAATCCGCGAGATTCTAGAAAAGCGATCCCCGCCGAGGGGCTGGTTGCTATCGAGGCCGTCTAGGATCTGCCCTGGGGCCGCTTAGGGGCCGAGTACCATCGAGACGCCTAGGACCCGCCCCCTGGGGCCGCCTAGAACCCGCCCTGGGACTGCCTAGGGGCCAATCACTATTGAGGTCGCTTAGGACCTGTCCTGGGGCTGCCTACGGGCCGATTACCATCGGGGCCGCCTAGGACCCGCCTTAGGACTGCTTAGGCACCGATTATTATCAAGGCCACCTAAGACCCGCCCTGGGGCTGCTTAGGGGCTGATTACTATCGGAGCTGCCTAGGACTGCCTTGGGGCCGCTTAGTGGCCGATTATTATCGGGACCGCCTAAGACCCGCCCTGGGGCTGCTTAGGGGCTGATTACTCTTGCTATTTGATCACCGCGTGGCTTTTACTAGCCACATCAATCAACATTCGATCCATCCTTCAGGGAGTTTATAATGCCCTGATTTAGCATATGCATAGGAAAGCCAACCCTGCGGCTGACTGGATCGCTGCTAGGATCGTCGACCATACTGGATTTTGAAGATGAAATCAGGAAGATACATGCCCTCCTGTTCTGATCCAAATTTTGTATTCTGATATATTGGGCTCGACTCATCTTATATTGGTGTGATCATTCGTTTATATAATAATAATAATAATAATAATAATAATAATAATAATAATAATAATAATAATAATAAAAGACCTACTTCTTGAGGAATGTTTGGTAATTTGAGTGGAGGCGAGGCAAAGATTGATTGTCTTGGCGATCATGAAGGCAATACCCTAGAGAAGGATCCAAAGGGAGATAAGCAGGTTGATGCTGGATAGGATGACCGCAAGGGTAAGGCGGATCCAATTGGCAACATCATTGACAATAGCAATAGACATAGTAACACAACAATGCTGATGAATGATGGAGAGTTGATGTTCTTAATCAATTGGTAAGGTTGGTAGGCGACTTCAATGGTTTTTTTTTTTTAAATCGGTTGTCCTTACTATGGAAGGGGAGGTAGTTGTGACAGGCCTTGTGAACCATAAAGATGGTCGATGATTTCTTCCATCATAACTCTATCAAATGCTTGGCATATATGGTGAGGTTTCACTTTGTGAAAACTTCACCAGGTTAAGTAGGTTAGCATGCGAAACTTGCCGTTGACGTTGCGCTAAATGCTATAGTACTTGTATGGTGGCATTAACTGTTAGTCTATTTAGATATGTTCATCATCATTAAAGTGGCAATGAAGATGAATAAGATGGTTAGAGAGCTACAATAATTGACACAAAAGGACCTGCAACAAAGGGATAACTGTTAACCTTGTACAAAACATCTTAAAGAGTCTTCAATTATATAGCTCTGATCTTACCAAGTAACATTTGAGTTCTACAGCATTATGACAATTATGACAAAGAATATATGCTATAGTAACGGAATGAAGAATACTTTCAACTTTATTAGTAATCTATTAATAAATACCTAATATTGAAAATTACATGGCTATTTATATATTGATATCTTTTAAAGCAACTAAGCTTCACTAATTTTTATAAGATATAATTTTTCTAAAGACAATTAATTAGATAAGTATCAAATCAATATCCAAAAATATAACCTTTACTCTTAATTGACTTTTATCTTAAATAATAGAAGTAATAAACATAAATATTTGATAAAAAGAAAAAAAATTATAACTTCTACCGTTGGTCATACAATAATATTTTTATTTATTTTTAAAAAATATTAACACTAATATATCTTTCATAATTAGCTCATAATTTTTTATTTAACTTTTCTTTTGAGTCATTCAAGAAGCAAAGTCAACTTAGCTCTAAATATGATGAAAATGATTTACTTAAAATTAACAACTATATTAGTATCCATGAAGCTTACTATTGTAACATTATTTTTTAAAAAATATTGCTGAAAATAAACTTTAATTTGTATGCTTACTGGATACATATAAATTAAATATTACTTCTTGTTTCTTTTGAATCAGCGTATCAGTCCGGTGGCCTTATAGTGTGTTCCATTGCATTTGCTTTTCTTGGCATGTATCTCTTAGGTTTGCCTACAATTTACCTAAATTTAACATTCGAAGAAGCTATTTTTTTTAAAAAAAAATCTTTAGTGATGTTCCACCATGTTAATTTTCTTAATGAATTCTCTTTGCAGGCATTAGCGTCGCTGATTTAAACAATTGAAAGACGTGGGACCTATAGTTGCATCCTTGATGAACGTCTCACTGTTAAGTACCTATTTTATTGAACTATCTAGAATTAAAATGTTTGTGATTTAATTTATTAAGTACCATCTATATACCATGTTGGCCACGAGGCTATCAGATACGGAGTAGAGACTTGGACAAAGAGCTCTAAGATGAGGTCATCCACTTTGATTATCACTTTGATGAAGGCCGAAGGGTGGAGACGAGGTTTTCGTGGTCGATGACATTAAGAGAGGAAGACGACCGTCGAGGCTATGCCGGAGACGGCGATGCACGGGGCAAGTGGGATCTAGTTGGCGACAAAATTGATAGCGGCGATGAACGTGGCCATACGGCCGAGATTGGTGGAAGTCTCCAAGGTTACTTTTATTGTTGTTATTATTATTATTATTATTATTTTTATTTATTAGACAAGCCGATGATCATATTCACATCATTCTGGTGTGTCAAGTTTGAGAGATTAAAAAGTAAATTTTTTTGGAGTATATTAGGGCATGTGTACTTCTGCTTTCAAAGCCAAAAATCAGTGTGGTGGGCTACTGAAGCTGTAACCCAGTCAGCTACTGAGTTGCTTTCCAATATATATGTCAGATCTGGACCATGCGTACATCTTGAACGATAGACCAAATGTTCTAAATCAAGGGGTTGGTAAGTGAGTCATTGCGCGAATTATGCCTGATCCATCGAATGACAGTGAGTAAATCCCCTCAATGGTGAGACAATAAGCTCCAAAAGTGCGAGTAGCATAGGAGATGCTGACCCATGCTGCGTGAAGCTCGGCCATAAGGACAGATGAATCTAGAAGACTAAATCCATCCGTTGCTAACATAGCTCCATCTAACCTCCGGATATCAAAAATTGATCCTGCGGATCTACCTCTGATACTACCATCAAAATTAATTTTGACAAAACCCAAAGGTGAGGGCTCCCAAGAGATTAAGACCATGTGACGGTGCATTGTCAAGGTAGCAGGGGAGTCATAGAGGAGATGAAGATCGTGTGACGGTGCGTTTCCAAGGTAGCAGGGAAGTCTCAGAGGTCAGGTTTTTGTCAGAACTCTAGGCAATAATGTCATGAAGTATATATTCTACTGATAAAGAGGTTACTCTCCTCAAGATCCTGTGAATAGGTACAACCTCATTAGTAAAAACAAGAAGATTTCTAAACAATCATATCTGATGAGCAATGTAGGCTCAGGTAACTTTCTGCAGGTAAATGCCCATCAAGTAACCTGACGGATGAAGCACAGAAAGGATAATCGACGAGGTTCAGTATCATCCTCGGTCCTCCTAAGGGTGATGACCCAATTTCTGCCATAGTAGTCTTGCTCTGGGACATATAAAAATGGCATGGTCTTTAGTTTCTTCCTTCAGACCACATAGTGAACATACAGGTTGGATGGTAGATTTTGTTCAAAAAGTAATGTGCAGATAGAAAAATAATTTCATGCCAAGCTTTCATATAAAGGTCTAATACTGGAATCTATCGAAAGTTGCCATATCTACGTTGTATCAATCATATTATGGGGTTGTGATATGTAGATTTTCGTAAAATCTCTAATGAAAGCACAAAGAATACAAGATCATCCTCGTAATCGAATAATAAAGATATATTCTGAAACATGAAGGATGGTAAGAATCTAACTTATTTTTAAAAAGATGAGACGCAATGAAAATATGCCAAACATGACAATCCTGATCAATAAGTAAGTCAGCGGCCGAATGACCCATCGCCGGGGCATGCTTTGTTTTCCTCCAATTTTCGTTCAGTCTTTGATTATGACGACAATTTGGTCGTTTCACAAGTGTTCTGGATGGATGGTGCGGTAGGGTGACATCGGCTTAAATAAAAAATTATAAGAACTAATTAATTTTTTTAAGGAAAATTAATATTTACGCAAATTGTAGGAAGTTGAGAGAGCCAGAGGATTGAGGTAATTTATTGTTATTATTTTTCTAAAAATGCCGAGGATTGGCCGCTTGCGCGCGTCGGGTCGTGAGCTAGAGGAAAATTATAAGACCCGCCTCGCCATCGTTCCTTCGATCTTTTTAATTTTATTCGCGCTTTTTCTTTCCGTCTTTTGGGACTTGGGCGTTGTCACTGTGGCGTATAACTTTGCTGCCTGACTCAGTCAAATCTATTCTTTTAAAGCAGCGTCGATAAAGGCAGCCGAAAGTTTTTACAATACTAAACATTTTGTTCTGGAGATTAAAAAAGAAAAAAAAATTTAGCCGTTTGGTGTGTTGAGTGGGGCAGAAGGCTTCCGGTTGAAGCAGTTGAGTTGATGGGGTCATGAAAAGTCGTGTCCTTCTGCGATGGCATTGAAGCGTGAGCATGTGCGGACTGCAAGTCCCACCTCCTGAGGGTTTCGTGCAGCAGCTCTTGAATTGGGTAGAGGGGTCGCCCCCATGCACCGTTGGATCATTCCCCCATGACCGTTGGATGAGCGTCCTTTCGTGCGTCTCGATGTCCGTGAAGAGAGAGATGTCGAGACCTCAGGTGACCCTACCATGTGCTCGGCACGTTGTTGCTGCCGCTGCTGCTACTACTACCGCAAAAGTAAAATCATAAAAGGTTGCCGTGGCCATGTGATGGTGGTCCGTGGGCCATCCGATCCTAGGGATGACACCTCTTCGCTTAGGCTTGATGCTGGACCGGGATGGACCGGTTGGTGGAGCGGTGTAATGTCGAGCTCGGAGGGACCGGACGGGCCTGCTCGCCCTTGTCTGGGCGATCACGTGCGCTCTGTTTTTGGTAGCCGATCCGCAGGGGAAGCAACCTGATGAGGATCGCTGGGCCACAACATCGCCGACTCTAACTGCGGCCCTCTTCATATTTAAGAAGCGCGTCATGGCTTCTCTCCGGTTTGAATCGAGAGTCTGTCTCTCTACAGTGGGAATGAGCTTCGATGAAGACGAGAGTAATCGCAAAAATTTTGGACTTGCATCATTATGATTTTTGAAGTTAAACGAGTGGGGTGGCGCGGGGCTTTTAGAATGCTGCAACCGTGGGACCGGCTTTGCATCGCCACTCCATCATGCAATTTAATTGGCCGTGCTTATTCCGCCTGCCCACAGGGAGAGCATTTTCAATTTCATACCTTGTGGTTCAAGGGAGCAGACTAGGTTACCAAACTACCATTTAGATTAAGCTTCAAGGTATCTATAATATTTTAAACATAAGTCAACATCAATATATATATATATATATATATATATTAATGTTTATTTAAAATTTGAGAGTTATATGATTTTGATATACTAATAAATAGTAATAATATCCCTTCTGTCTTAATTTATAAATAGTACAAGGCTTGGCTCTTGATGATGAATTTTTTAAAAATTTGATGCTATAGCACTGTAACCTCTTTGCAGGGAGGATAACAAATGATCTTTTTCGCTTAAAAACCAAAATAAAACGACTGTTTGAAAATAGCAAGATGGCAAGTCATACATGTCAGCCGGACGCTTTAATTTATCTTCTATGAGATCACGTTTTCCAACATCTCTTAGGTAGTATTTAACTTTTCAAAAGCTATTCTTGGATAAATGTACAGGATAGCATTTATCTAGAGGATAACTGAGGGAATAAGTATCTTTTTAAAATTATAATTCTGCTATCAAGGGATAATTTTAGTTGTTCCTGGATTTCCTAGAGAATAACTTAAACATGGGTTATCCCATCTGGTTAAACTTTTTCAGAACTATTCCCTCTAGTATAGCATTTGGGAATAAAGGGGATATCCCCTAGATAACTGGAAAATGACGTTCCCATGATGATACCGATTGGTCTCGGAAATTGAAATGAGCTATGGTTTGTTGACAAAATATTATAAAGATGATAAAATACCGCCAAGTAAGTAAAGACATTGAACCTTTTTAAGTTTCATGCCTTGTTCCTTGGCTTAGCTTCTTGCCTCAGATCGAAAACACACGGAGTTAAAAGTTTTCCTATCAATGCATAAAACGGTGCTGTAATTATATCACCAACCAACTGATATGGCTGATCCAGCACCGTCAGGGTTAAAGGCAAAGGAGATTGACGGCGTCCGCTTCGGCCTTTGAGGCACCATTCAACCTCCGAGGCCCGCTCGGCCTCCGAGGCCCCATTCAACCTTCGAGGCATCTTTCACCCCTGAGGCCCGCTTCACCTTCGACCTTCGAGGCATCTTTCACCCTCTGAGGCCCGAGGCATCATTCAACCTCGGCCTTCGAGGCGCCATTCTCGGCCTCCGAGGCGCCATTCAACCTCTGAGGCATCATTCAAAGGCCTGAGGTCCGCTTCGGCCTCCGAGGCGCCATTCAACCTCTGAGGCATCGTTCAACCTCCGAGGCCTGCTTTGGCCTTCGAGGCGCCATTCAACCTCTGAGGCCCGCTTCGGCCTTTGAGGCATCATTCAACCTCCGAGGCCCGCTTCGGCCGCCTTTAGCCTTGACCTTTTCAGCCTCGGCCTTGAGCTTCCGCCATGGTCTGGCCTTCGGGACCAGTAGCTTATAGCTACGAGCCACCTGGCATGCCAACGTGGTCCACTACTCGTCTGCTACAGTGCATCACCATGCTCCATTAAGACGTATGGCCCACTACGCATCCGTAATAGTGCATGGCCATACCCCATTACGATATGTGATCCACCACTTGCCTGCAACCATGTATGGCCATATCTCGTTTGGGGTATGATCTACCGCTCGCCTGCGGCTGCATATGGCCATACCTCATAACGGCGCGCGTCTGGTGCAACCATAGCCACCCGACACGCATAATATCGTATTGGCAGGTGGTGAATGAGGCAGGACACCTCTGACATGCCCACGACCCGTCACTATCAACTTTGCCTTTTTGTCCGTTATCGGATAACAGTATCTCGAAATCATGAATCTTCTGGAAGCATGAGGGAGGGAGATCTTGGAACAGGTATAAAAGCTCACACTTACAACGAGGGAAGGATCCTGAACCCTAACTCTCTAGCTTTCTTCTGCTAGCTAACTCTTGTCTGTTCCCGAGTGACTGACTTGAGCGTCGGAGGGTCCCCATCGGAACATCCAGTCTTCGAAAACTTTTCTTGCAGGAGTCCGACGAGGAGGACCTCTGTTTTCCTGGCGTTCAAGGAAGGTGACCCGACGTCAACAGATTGGCGCGCCAGGTAGGGGAGAAAGAAGAGAAGAGCTTTGAACATGTCAGCGACGACCTCTCTTTCCCTGAGCTCTCAAACGATGGTGACGACCCATGCGCGAGAGGTCTCCACCAGTCGCCCTGAGGGGCAGCATCAAGGGGCTGATCCACTAGCGGCTGGCCCCTCAGCTCCCCTAGCCGACGTTCCTGCACCACAACCGCAGCTTCAAGAAGACTGGTTTGCCGCCCTCGCCGTGCAAGTCCAATCTTTGGCAACGGTGGTCCAAGGCCTGCAACATCAAGCGATGGCTGTGCAGCAACCAGAGCCCCTCCCGTCAGTGCCAGGAGTCATTCAACCCAGCCAACAATCTTTTCGGAGAAGGTCTCCTGCCCGAGAAGCTTGCCACCACCGCGCTTCGCCCAAGCCTCACCGCCACGAAACCTCCAAGAGGCCCCGATTACCCTCTCGCCGTGCTAGTGCATCTCCCAAGCGGTGGCATGAGAAGGAGGCGGAGCGCCTTTGTCAACATCGCCGCCACTCTTCCCCCTCCTTGGATTCTTCGAGGGAGGGGTCCTTCGACGGCATAATAGCCTGCCGAGCTGAACGTCGGCTCGATGAGTACAACCAGCGGTTGGAGGAGTTCAGCCGTCGGATCACCAACCCACCAGAGGCGGACTACGATAGTCGGCCACCGCTATCCCAGCGGATTATGGAGGAGCCGATATCAACTCAGTTCCGCCTTCCTCAGCTGGACCAGTATGACGGGACCACAGACCCTCTGGACCATTTAGAAAGTTACAAGGTCATCATGCAGGTCTATGGGGCAACCGATTCGCTTCTATGCATCGCTTTCCCAGCCACCTTGAAGAAAGCTGCTCGAGCTTGGTACTCCCGCCTGCCACCACGGAGTATCGATTCCTTTCGCCAACTACAGAGGGCCTTCCTGGCCAATTTTGATGCCCATCGAAAGATTCCAAGGGTGGCGGATAGTCTCTTCTCCGTCCAGCAGAAGAGTGGCGAGTCCCTGCGGGACTACGTTGCTCGGTTCAAGGATGCAGCCCTGGAGGTCTACAATCTCAAGGACTCTGTGGCCACCCTAGTGTTGGGAATTGTATCCTAAAGCCAATCATTTGATGATTGTGCTGATGTAAATTGTATATAAATTGATATATTAATAAAAGTTATTTGGCAGTTTATTCATTACAAGAACATCTTCTTAATACTCCTGAAAGTAATGAAGCCCTTAGGATCTTCCTCACGATAAAGGAGGATTTATCTTTAGAAGGTCCTTAAAAGAGTTCGCGACCAAATGATATACTATGACAGGGCCATAGTACTATCAATTATAGGACGTTGTATATCATATTTGTTGGTTATCCTCTTAACCAAGGAGTGTAGAGACACTGGTATGACATACAGGTGAAAGTGTAGGAGTACATTTCACCGAACGTGACTCATTTTCGGATACTCTGCTGTCAAGAGTTAATCCGAGAAGATATAGGTATAAGTATCCTTCAGACCTGAAGATCACAACCAGTGGCTTACAAGCAACTCATTGTACTTAGGTGCCGGACCACCTGGATTTCTAATCCAGCTACGAAAGGTTACTGGGTGCAGTCAAGTACTTGTGGTAGTCAGTTGTGGATCAAGATGGAATTTGACCTATCCCATTAAAAGGAGAAATGCTTGTGTTTCAATTTAGCAAGACCTTGGCCAAGGCACTTCATGTGAAAGTCACATGATCACTAAAGTTGAAATCACTTTATGGATTTGCTATTTAGAGTTGACAGGCTCTTAAGCCATCCTTAGCATTTGTGGTCAAGAGGATGAATTATACGGTAACTGTTTCTTAGGGTTCTTGGAGTTTGCTCGGCAACTCTTCGACCTATCCGGACGTCGGGTTTCCATTGCTAGATGGGCACATCGATTAGTATAGAAAGTTGTTTCTATGCTACCGGCTTAGGTTCGAACCTAGAGAGTCACGCATAGAAGTTTCCTAGGATGATCTATTTGCTGATCAACGATTGAGAATCGTATATGATTTAATTAATCAATTTGATTGATTGAATTATCTCAATTGGGTTAAGTACAATTGAATAAGATTCAATTTGGTTTAAGTCTATTAGAAGGACAAGTCAATTTCAAATATTGATTTGAAATTAGACTTGATTTGAATTTAAATAGATTCAGGACTAGCCAAATTTGATTTGGGCTTG
>UESW01002429.1:50139-290535 GCA_900491605.1 Calamus simplicifolius
ACCTGTGGAAGTTGCATGGGCACCTAATCCTAGGCCCATCCATCCATTCAGGTTGGCTACATGCAAATGCGATAAATTCTTCCAATCCATTCAGAAAATCTGGATTCAGCAAGCCATCTTTTATCCTTGCATACATCCATGAGCGAGTCCCGCTCATTTTTGACCGACTTATACAAAGTCTGGTAAATCATTAAATGAAACCAAAAATAAAACTATATTAGTATTAATATATAACTAAATTATTTCTTGGGCACAACTAAGGTTAATTACAACCAATTAAATCATTTATAAGTACCAAATTTTTTTAGGCAACTAAGGTCCCTACCATGCAAGGGCGAGCCACGGCTACGATGGGTGCTAGCAAGGACCGATGCATAGGTTCATGGCTAAAGGGAGGGCTTGAGTTTGTGTCGGGCCGCAAGGCGGTGCGTTTAGTCATTAGACTTCACAAGAATTCAAGTGTCTTAAATAATTCTACCTTCACTCCATGTCTACAAGGTAAGGCCCTATCCCATTCAAGAATATTTTTTGTGATATGTTATTCTGCTATTAATTATCATCGATCGGCAACATTGAAATTTCGGCAGCATTTCCCCATATGTTCTCCTAAATGTGTGGTATATAAGCCACACTAGGAGAACGTATGAGCAAATGCAAACCGAAATCTCACCCCACGATGATTACTAGCAGACTAACATGTCACAAGAAATATTCCCAAACTGTCCACCAGGACAATTTGAGAATTTGCAAGACTAAGGCTTACAAATTCTCAAACGGGTCTAAAGGTTAAAGTGCTGTGATTATGGAAGTCCGAAGACAATCGAACTTATGCTTGTTATTCTTAACTTCTTGTGAATTATACATGTAATCACTAACTTTTTAAGATTATTGTGTCAAATACAAATGTTTGCGAATACTAAAATGTAAATCATTGAAACTACTAATTTGTTGCTGGAAATTAAATAATATTACAACAAACTTTTTATTTAGCATTACATAATTTAATGCATCATTCAGTTTGCAGCAGAATATAAATAATCAAGACATAACAAATGTAAATAAGTACAAATGCACAAATACTATTGCATAAACATTCTGCTTAAATTAATTATTGCATAAACATTATGCAAATTAAATAATAATACAACAAGACTTTCTATCTAGCATTACAAATATTATTGCATAATCAAGACATAACAATCAGTCTATCCAAACAAAAAATTTTTTTTTTGTGGCCTGGCCACCGTGGCCTCCCTGTTTTTTTTTTTTTTTGGCCAGGCCACAGCCACGGCAGCGGCCGTGGCCGGACAAGGGGGGGGGGGGGTTTCCCCCCCCCCCCCCTGTTAAAAATTTTTTTTTTTTTACAGTGGCCTGGCCAGCCACGGCAGCGGCCGTGGCCGCCTTGTCCGGCCGCGGCCACGGCCGTGGCCGGACAAGAAAAAAAGGGGGGGGGGGGGGGAATTTTTTTTGTGACAGTGGCCTGGCCACCGTGGCCAGGCCACTGCCGGCCACGGCAGCGGCCGTGGCCGCCTTGTCCGGCCGCGGCCACGGCCGTGGCCGGACAAGAAAAAAAAGGGGGGGGGGGGGGGTTTCCCCCCCCCCTGTTAAAAAAAAAAAATTTTTTTTTTTGACAGTGGCCTGGCCACCGTGGCCAGGCCACTGCCGGCCACGGCAGCGGCCGTGGCCGCCTTGTCCGGCCGCGGCCACGGCCGTGGCCGGACAAAAAAAAGGGGGGGGGGGGGGGGGGGGTTCCCCCCTGTTAAAAAATTTTTTTTTTTTGTACAGTGGCCTGGCCACCGTGGCCAGGCCACTGCCGGGGCAGCGGCCGTGGCCGGAAGACGGCCACGTGGCCGCCTTGTCCGGCCGCGGCCACGGCCACGGCCGTGGCCGGACAAGAAAAAAAGGGGGGGGGGGGGGGGTTTCCCCCCCCCCCTGTTAAAAATTTTTTTTTTTTTTGGCCAGTGGCCGTGGCCAGGGAAATTATTAAAAAAAAAATTTTAGTGTGGGGGCTTACCTTGGTCGAGAGAAGAAGCCGGAGTCGGAGGAGAACGCCGGGGAGCCGGAGCACCAGAGGGGAGGCGCCGGAGCAGCGAGGTGGGAGCCGAAATTTTTAGAGCACGGCGGCGGCTAGGTCAAGACGGGGAAGAAGAAGAAGAGAAGGCGGCTTATATATAAGTAATTAGCGACGCAATAATTTGCGTCGCTATATGGTCGCAATATTTTTTTTAATTTATTATGTATTAGCGACGCATTAATGCGTCGCTAATCCATCGTTAATATGGTTTTATTATAATTTTAAAAAATAGCGACGCCAATAATTGCGTCGCTAATGCGTCGCTAACTTGGCGCCAATTCCGGCGGAAATTTATTTTTATTTTCTAAGAATTGCGTCGCTAAGGCGTCGCAATATTTTTTAATATTTTTAATTGATTAAAATAATAACTTATTACAATAATTGCGACGCAAGCAGTGCGTCGCAATAATTTTTAAATATTTATAAATGATAATATTTATAATTTATGATAATAATTGCGATGCAAAATTGCATCGCAATAATTTTTTAATATTTTTAATTAGATATATTATTTTAAAAACATTGCGACGCTGCGTCGCAATATTATATTTCTTTTATTTATTAATACTGATAAAAATATTTACTTAAAATAATTGCGACGCATATATTTCGTCCTAAAATGCGTCGCTACGGCGTCGCAATAATTTTTTAATATTTATAAATGATAATATTTATAATTAATGTTAATAATTGCGATGAAAAATTGCGTCGCAATATATTTTATAAATTTTTAATTACATATATTTTTTAAAAACATTGCGACGCAACTTATGCGTCGCAATATTATATTTTTTTATTTATTAATACTGAAAAATTTATATTTACTAAAAATAATTGCGACGCATACATTGCGTCGCAATATTTGTTTATTTTTTCCTAAAATGCATCGCTACGGATCGCAAAATTTTTTAAATAATGATAATATTATAATTTATGATAATAATTGCGCCTTATTGCGTCGCAATTTTTTTAATATTTTTAATTAGATATATTTATTTAAAATATTGCGATTATGCATCGCAATATTATATTTTTTTATTTATTAATACTGATAAAAATTATATTACTAAAAATAATTGCGATGCATACATTGCGTCGCAATATTTGTTTAATTTTCTTCTAAAATGCGTCGCTACGGCGTCGCAATAATTTTTTAATATTTTTTTAAACTTTTCATAACGATCCGACGGTTGCGATCGATTGATCGATTTGATTTGCGATCGATCGGCGATCCGACGGTTGCGATCGATCCAAGCCTGATCCCGATCGGCCACGACCTATCTCGGACCGTTGCAATCCGTCCGAGATCGGCGACGATCCGACGGTTGCGATCGATCGAAGCCATGATCCCGATCGGCCGACCGATCTCGGACCGTGGCAATCGGTCCGATCGGCAACGATCCGACGGTTGCGATCGATCCAAGCCCTGATCCCGATCGGCCACGACTGATCTCGGAAGTTGCAATCCGTCCGAGATCGGCGACGATCCGACGGTTGCGATCGATCCAAGCCCTGATCCCGATCGGCCACGACCGATCTCGGACCGATCGGTCCAAGATCGCTGGCGATCCGACGGTTGCGATCGATCCAAGCCCTGATCCCGATCGGCCACGACCGATCTCGGACCGTGGCGATCGGTCCGATCGGCAACGATCCGACGGTTGCGATCGATCCAAGCCCTGATCCGATCGGCCACGACCGATCCCGACCATTGCGATCGGTCCAAGATCGCTGGCGATCCGATGGTTGCGATCGATCCAAGCTGATCCGATCGCCACGACGATCTATCCCGATCGGCGATCCGATCGCTCCAAGCCCTGATCCGATCAGCCACGACCGATCTCGGACACGGCGATCAATCCGATCGGCGATGATCCGACGTTGCGATCGATCCAAGCCTGATCCCGATCGGCCACGACCGATCCCGGACCGTTGCGATCGGTCCAAGATCGCTGATGATCCGACGGTTGCGATCGATCCAAGCCCTGATCCCGATCGGCCACGACTATCTCGGACATGGTGATCGGTCCGATCGACACGATCCGACAGTTGCGATCGATCCAAGCCCTGATCCGATCATCCATGACCGATCTCGGACCGTGGCAATCGCACCGATCGGTGTCGATCCAACGGTTGCCATCGATCGAAGCCCTGATCGATCGGTCGATCGATCTCGCGATCGATCCGATAGGCGATCCGACCGATCGATCCGATCGATCCGACAGTTGCGATCGATCCAAGCCATGATCCCGATCGGCCACGACCTATCTCGGACCGTTGCAATCCGTTCGAGATCGGCGACGATCCGACGGTTGCGATCGATCCAAGCCCTGATCCCGATCGGCCACGACCGATCTCGGACCATGGCGATCGGTCCGATCGGGCAATCCGACGGTTGCGATCGATCCAAGCCCTGATCCCGATCGGCCACGACCGATCTCGGACCGTGGCGATCGGTCCGATCGGCAACGATCCGACGGTTGCGATCGATCCAAGCCCTGATCCCGATCGGCCACGACCGATCCCGGACCGTTGCGATCGGTCCAAGATCGCTGGCAATCCGACGGTTGCGATCGATCCAAGCCTGATCCCGATCGTCCACGACCGATCTAGGACCGTGGCGATCGGACCGATCGGCATCGATCCGATGGTTGCCATCGCTCCAAGCCCTGATCATGATCCGCCACGACCTATCTCGGCAATCAATCCGATCGGCGACGATCCGACGATTGCGATCGATCCAAGCCTGATCCCGATCGGCCATGACCGATCTTGGACCGTTGCGATCGGTCCGAGATCGCTGACGATCCAACGGTTGCGATCGATCCAAGCCTTGATCCGATCGGCCACGACTGATCTCGGACCGTGGCGATCGGTCCGATCGGCATGATTCGACGGTTGCGATCGATCCAAGCCCTGATCCCAATCGTCCATGACCGATCTCGGACCGTGGCGATCGCACCGATCGGCGTCGATCCGACGGTTGCCATCGATCGAAGCCCTGATCGATCCCGATCGGCGATCAACGATCTTGGACCATCGCGATCGATCCGATAGGCGACAATCCGACGGTTGCGATCGATCCAAGCCGTGATCCCGATCGGCCACAACCTATCTTGGACCATTGCAATCCATCCGAGATCGGCGACAATCCGATGGTTGCGATCGATCCAAGCCCTAATCCCGATCGGCCACGACCGATCTCGACCGTGGCGATCGGTCCAAGATCACTAGCGATCCGACGGTTGCAATCGATCCAAGCCCTGATCCCGATCGGCCACGACCGATCTCGGACCGTGGCGATCGGTCCGATCGGCGATGATCCGATGGTTGCGATCGATCCAAGCCCTGATCCCGATCGGCCACGATCGATCTCGGACCATGGCGATCGGTCCGATCGGTGACGATCCGACGGTTGCGATCGATCCAAGCCCTTATTCCGATCGATCACGATCGATTTTGGACTGATCGCTATTTAACATAATTAATTTTTTTAAATACATTGCGACGCAAAGGGTTGCATCATAATTTTTTAATATGATAATTATATTATATAAAAATTAATTTTAATTATAATAATTACGATGCAACAAGTGCATCGCTATATTAAAACATAATTTTCCTAATTAATTTTTTGATTTATTACATCGCTAATGCATCGCTATTTAACATAATTAATTTTTTAAAAACATTGCAACGCACTGTGTTACGTCGCAATTATTTTTCTCATATTTATACTTTAAAAAATTTAATTTTATTTAAAATAATTGCGACTCATTTATTGCGTCGCTAAATTAAAAATAATTTTTCTAATTTTTTGGTTTATTGCATCGCTAATGCGTCGCTATTTAATATATTTAATTTTTTTTAAAACATTGCGACGCACTGATTTGCATCGCAATTTTTTTTTATAAATTTATATTTTATAAAATTTAATTTCATTTAAATTATTTGCAATGCAATTATTGCGTCGCTAAATTAAAAATAATTTTTCTAATTTTCTGGTTTATTGCGTCGCTAATGCGTCGCTATTTAACATATTTAATTCTTTTAAAAATATTGCGACGCACTGTGTTGCATCGCAATATTTTTTCTGATATTTATATTTTATAAAAAATTAATTTAAATATATTACGACGCATTATTTACGTCGCTAAAAAAATTAAATTTTTTTTATTTTCTGGTTAATTGAGTCGCTAATGCGTCGCTAAGGCCGTTGCAATTTTTGTTGTCACATAGGCGTCACAAAGTGGTCGCAATATAGCGACGCATTATTGCATCGCTAATTTTGTGTCGCTATTTCAGTATTTTCTTGTAGTGTCCGCCGACCTCTCTGGCGGCGCCCTGGCCCTTCGCTCAGTGGGGAATGGACATCCTGGAGCCACTCCCTCTGGCCTCCGATCAGTGCAAGTTCCTACTGGTGGCCGTCGACCACTTCACCAAATGGATCGAGGCTGAGGCGCTTGCTTAGATCATCGAGGGCAAGGTCAGGTCCTTCTTCTGGAAGTCCATAATATGCCGGTTTGGGTTACCACATACCTTAGTCACCGATAACGGCTGGCAGTTTGACAACATAAATTTTTGAGGATTCTGCACCGAGCTCGGCATCCATCAGCGGTTCACTTCCGTTGGGCACCCTCAGACCAACGGGGCGGCCGAGGTAACCAACCGCATTATTCTCCAAGGACTAAGAGCCCGGCTTAATAACTACAAAGGGCGCTGGGTGGAGGAGCTTTCCATCGTGCTATGGGCCTACCACACAACGCCATGAGTCCCTATCGGAGAGACCCCCTTCAGCCTTATCTTTGGATCCGAGGTTGTCATTCCTGTGGAGATCGGTGCCCCGAGCCCCAGAGTGGAAGCCTATAGCGAAGAAGACAACCTGAGCCAGTTGCGGGCCAACCTCGACCTGGTGGAGGAGGTGCGGGACCGGGCGCGACTCCGGATGGCAACCTACCAAAAGCAGACGGCCAGGTATTACAACGCTCGCGTTCGCCTTAGAACCTTCTTGCTGGGAGATCTAGTCCTCCGGCAGGCCGAAGTCTCAAAGCCGATGGAGGGAGGTAAACTAGCACCAAACTGGGAGGGGCCCTACCGGATCACCAAGGCACTCCGTCATGGAGCGTACAAAATCAAAGAGTTGGAGGGAAAGCCACTCCCGCGGACGTGGAATACCAACAACCTCCGTCGGTATTATTAGTAGCGTACCCTTTCTTTACATGAAATTTCACGATTGTATTCTCTTGGGGCCTTCGCCCCGCACTTGAAACTAATACACAGAGGTTTAAGCATCTCAGTTCTTCATGAAAAAGCCCAATGTACCATTGGCATTGAGGACCCGATGTACTATCAGATTCAAAAAGCCTGAGGCCAGCTCGGCACAAAAAGCCCAGTGTACCACTGGCAGATCGATGTACCATTGGCTCTCAATAAAAAGCCCAATGTACCATTGGCATCGAAGACCCGATGTACCATCGGATTCAAAAAGCACGAGGCCAGCTCGGTATGAAAAGCCCAGTGTACCACTGGTAGACCGATGTACCATCGGCTCTCAAAAAAGCCCAATGTACCATTGGCATCGAAGACACGATGTACCATCGGATTCAAAAAGTTCGAGGCCAGCTCGGCATGAAAGCTCAGTGTACCACTGACAGACCGATGTACCATCGGCTCTCAACAAAAAGCCCAATGTACCATTGCCATCGAAGACCCGATGTACCATCGGATTCAAAAAGCCCAAGGCCAGCTCGGCATGAAAAGCCCAGTGTACCATAGGCAGACCGATGTACCATCGGCTCTCAACAAAAAGCCCAATGCACCATTGGCATCGAAGACCCGATGTACCATTGGATTCAAAAAAGCCAAATGTACCATTGGCATCGAAGACCCGATGTACCATCGGATTCAAAAAAGCTCAATATACCATTGGCATCGAAGACCCGATGTACCATCGGATTCAAAAAAGCCCAATGTACCATTGTCATCGAAGACCCGATGTACCATCGGATTCAAAAAAGCCCAATGTACCATTGGCATCGAAGACCCGATGAACCATTGGATTCAAAAAGCCCAATGTACCATTGGTATCGAAGACCCGATGTACCATCGGATTTAAAAAGCCCAATGTACCATTGGCATCGAAGACCCGATGTACCATCGGATTCAAAAAGCCCAATGTACTATTGGCATCAAAGATCCGATGTACCATTGGTCCCCAGAAGCCCGAGTTTCTCTCGGCACTCCAACGCTGATGCTCCATCGGTCCCCAGAGGTCCAAATCCTTGGGGCAGATGCGGCCCCAGGTCCGACCTTGACTCTCCCGGGGTTCGGTCCAACATGGCTAAGTCGCTCGTAGGTGGGGAGAAGCTGCCCCTCGTTGCCGACGAAGCCCTTAATGGTCCCACGTCAGCAACCCAAGGACTCAAAAATGAGACGTTACTGGATAAAAACAGTTTCATTAATGAAGTGTCTACAAAATGCCAACCGAATCGAACTTGATACAAAAAAAGTGAAGTTAAAGAAATGCAAGATCAAGATCCGGCCATGGGCTCGCCATCCGAGGCCTCATCTAACTCCTGGTCCGGCTCGATGTCCATGACTTGGGGGAGGTTCAAAACTCGGGCTACCTTTTCCTTGGCATCATCAAACCCCTCGATGTAGAAATCCGCATTAGCTTCAACTAGCTCGTGGGTGAAGTGCTCCGATGCCTTGAACTCCTCCACGGCCGCGGTAGCCCTGGCCTCGGTGGCTGCCTCCACTTCATCGGCTCGGGCCTCCCTCTCCGCAGCCAGAGAAGCTGTCGCCGCCCTCTCGGCCTCCTTGGCGTTCACCTCTTTCCCAGCCCACTTTGCCCGATCCTCGACCGCCTGAATGGCCGAGTTCAAGTCAGCTATATGAAGGTTTTGGGCCTCAATCGCGCCCTCGGCCTCTGTGAGCTGGTTGAGCAGTCGGTTGGCCTCGGACTCGGCTCTACTCTCAGCCTTCTTTATTTTGTCGGCCCACTCGGCCCTTACCAATTCCAATGCCTTCTCCGCAGCCTCGGCTCAGGCCTGGGCGTCCTCGGCATCCTGTTGGACTTAGCGAACGACGGCCTCCCCCTCGCCGATGGCCTCCCGAGTGAGCACAAAGGAGTTGGTCACTTCCTATGAAAATTGTTTAAGTGCTCTAAACCAAGGGCAAGGGAAAAAATACTTACTCGGACAAGGGCTGAGAAGACCTCCCGGAAGAACCTGTTCGCCCCTAGAGTCCAGAGCTCCTCCTGAATGTCAGGCTGAATGACGTGGGACATGAGCTGTTCAGCTCGGCGCCCGTCGTTTATTAAAGAGAACCTGCAAGGGGTCAGCCCAGCCCTGCTCCCCTCAGCATTTCCGACGTGCTCCGGCTCGGCACGCGAAGGGCTGCTCGTCGACATCTGTTCGAAGGGTGGACTTGTTGTCCCTGATGGCCCCTCCCCCAACTCCTGTCTGCTTCGACCGGGGGTGGTTCGTTGGAAGCTGGGGGCTCCTCCACCGTTGTCGGCTCCTCCGTCGTCGTCCCCTCAGCCTCCGCCCTTTTTGGTGGAGTGTCGGCCGTCAGATCCACCTCCGGAACTGGTGGAGACTCGAGCTGCTCGGCTTGCTGGGACACCCGCACAGTAAGGCGCTTGGGGGCCAGCTCCTGCTGCCCCTCTCTCGGGCCGCCCCGGGCCCTCATCCTCTTAACTACGGCCTTCCTAACCATGGCGGTCGGAGGCTTCATCGTTGCGCAACGTCGGCCGGAGTTAGCAAAGAGAGAGAGAGAGAGAGAGAGAAGAGAGAAGAAGAAGGAGAGGGTAATTTGGCTAAGTGCTGGGGCATCTATTACTCACCGCTCTGTGTGGTGAGGCCTGCCAGCCGGAGGTTGTGCTCCGACAAAAGCAAGTTGTATCTAGGGATGTCGGCAGTCAATAGTTGCCCTAGCGCTTCTGTATCTCCTAGGAGGACCGTGGAGTTCATATTGGGTCGAGGGTCGGGATCCTCCCACCGGGACTTGACTTGATCAAGGTCAACAAAAAAAAACGGGATTTCCATCCCTTGACCGAAGAGGGAAGAAGTAACTTAAGGATGCGACCGGGTCGGGGCTGGAACAGCCACCAACCCCTCTGCTGCCTAAGGGTGTAAAAACAACAAAAGAGGGAGAGTCGGGGGGTGATTTGGAGGTGGTGACAAAGGATGAGAAAGGCACAAACGGTCCAAGGGAGTTCGGGACCAGCTGAGAAGGAGTCAAGGAGTAATAGTCTAAAAGGTTGATAAAAAAGGGGTGAAAGGGTAGACGGAGACCTAACTTAAGGATATCTTATAAACGGCCACTCTATCGGGCCGAAAGGAGACCACCCTATCATCAGGGGTCGGAAGGAAGAGCTCGACATCTCGGGGTACCTGGTAGCGGGCCCTAATGTTTGCTAAGTCTAGGCCCGTCACAGTGGAGGCGGTCCATGTCGGAGATTCCGCCCCCACCCTCGTGGAGGTGCCGGCCACCGCCTGATGCCTCCTCGCTGGGGCCCGACCGGTTGCTGCCGAGCGTCCCCTTGCAGGAGCCCTGTCAGCAGCTGATCGTTGGGACAAGGGAAGATGGTCCTCCAGATTGGAGACCATGAAGAAGAGGGAGATGGAGAGGCACAAAGCCTCGAGGGAGAAATATGGTTGTCGGAGGGAGCAGAAGAAGTCCAAGATGACGAGGAGGCCATGACAAAAGTTTGGGGAAGAAGGAAGGATTGAGAAGGACAGAAGGCTATCCTGGAGAAAGAAATGGCGGAGGGTGATTCTTCGGTTGCAGAGGGAGTAGAGGACCAGAGGAAGAAGATAACTGAAGCAAAGTACGGGTATTCAGCCTTCGCCCGGGTTTTGTCAAGTTTCAAATCATCCCGCCTCGATTTGCCAGCCACGCGGACTCCCGCTATAGGCTGGGCCACCTCGGCAGGCATCCAGCGCGTGGAACAAACTGCCTCCGGCCAATGATTGGACATCTCTGACGTCAGCGCCATGATGGCAATGATGACGGCCGCTTTTCATGAATTTTAAAAGGACAACCCCGCTTCGAGGGTGATCACGGTAGATCGGACGGACAGTAGCGACTGCCCCTTCACATCCCCCAAGTTGCCCGCACTAAGTTATGGCAGCATCCAGAGACACGTGTCCGGGAGCAATTGGCAGCGGACGAGGATCAGTCACGAGGGAGGTAACACCCCTTTCGCTTCGCCAAGGTGGACCTGCTCCGTCTCAGGGGCGAGGGGGCATCTGATATGGCTGATCCAGCACCGTCAGGGTTAATGGTAAAGGAGACGGACGGAGGCCCGCTTCGGCCTCCGGGGCATCATTCAACCTCTGAGGCCCGCTTCAGCCTTCGGGGTATCATTCAACCTCCGAGGCCCGCTTCGGCCTCCGGAGCATCATTCAACCTTCGAGGCCCGCTTCGGCCTCCTTTAGCCCTGAGCTTCAGCCTCGGCCTTGGGCATCCATCATGGTCTGGCCTTTGGGACCAGTAGCTTATAGCAATGGGCCACCTGGCATGCCCATGTGACCCACTACTCGTCTGCTACAGTGCATCGCCATGCCTCATTAAGGCATATGGCCCGCCACTCACCCATAATAGTGCGTGGCCATATCCTGTTACGGAGTATGATCCGCCGCTCACTTGCAGCTGCATATGGCCATACCTCATAACGGCGCACGCCTGGTGCAACCATAGCAACCCGACACGCGTAATACCATATTGGCAGGTGGCAAATGAGGCAGGACACCTCTGACATGCCCATGACCCATCACTATCATCCTTGCCCTTTTGTCCATTAACGGATAACAATATCTGGACATTATGAATCTTCTGGAAGCATGAGGGAGGGAGATATTGGAACAGGTATAAAAGCTCACACTTACAACGAGGGAAGGATCCTGAACCCTAACTCTATAGCTTTGTTCTGCTAGCTAACTCTTGTCTGTTCCTGAGTGACTGACTTGAGCGTCGAAGGGTCCCCACCGGAGCATTCGGTCTCCAGGGACTTTTCTTGCAGGAGTCTAGCGAGGACCTCCGTTTTTCAGGCGTTCAAGGAAGGTGACTCGGCGTCAATAGGTATTGTTTGGGCAGGACCTTTCAGGTGATGCAAGATGAATGATAGTCTTGACTAACCTTTTGAGCTACTTTGATAGATCTAATTTTACCACATAGATCGTATATTAGATTAATAAATACGTATAGTGTCGTCCGCTTGCATTCTTGAACCCATTGTTATGATCTTACTTGTAGATGCAACTGGGATGTTGGGACTGCTGTTCCTGCATGTCAATTTCAACAGTATTCAGTGTGCAGGTAATTTAGTGGTGCAACAAAGGCAACAATGTTTGTTCTAGAATTTGATCGTAAATTTTGAATGCAAAACTTTGGATAGAGATATATATGATCACAGATGCTGAGGCCTAAGACTATGCTTTCCTTGATCTCCAGTAGCTTATGGTCTAATAGTGTGTCAACATATTGCTCGTCTCTCGAGGGGCAACTCGGGAAGAGAACGGTAAATGTGGCGACGTTCAAAATAATTTTCTTGCTGCTAAATGTTCAACTTGGGGTTTGGGAGCTCGGTCACAAGATCTGACGGATAATCCTGGAGAGTGCCCCAGGTGGGCATGCAAGTATGCGACACCAATCCTTGCATAGCTGAAGAAATGGTGCAATTGCCCCCTTTTTATCCGTTTTGTGGAAATGATTTAGGACACCATAAGTCCTACTAATAAACGGTGATGGGATGTAGAAAAAATATGCTGATAATCCAACAACTCGTGTGCTGCACTAATTCCCTTATTCACACGAAGAATGTGAAGTGCACGGGGCGATTGGAATTGTTTTTGAGCTCGTGGTGCTCACTAATATTGTCTCTTTTTTGTTTATGCCATGTTGAAAGATGCATTATTAGCTAAGCTGAGAATAGATATCATGCTCATTTTATTTATAATTAATATTATTTTTATGTCAGAGCACATTTATTTCAAAAAATATGAAAATTGAGTTGTTCTTGGCCCTTGGCGTTCTCTCTCCTTCCCCCTGCTTTTCCGGAAGAGGACACTCCGATGACGGAAGGACATGCGAGCTACTCGTGGCAATGACAGCTTTCATCCCTTCGGTCTCCGCTATCCTCTTTATCCTTCGATACTCCTTGCGCTCCTCGGAAGTTGCCTGATCAGAGGGAGTGGGACCCATGGGGGATTGACAAATGGGTAGAGAGGCTTACCTATCATGAAATTATCCTTCTCCCGAGGTTTATCTCTTGATTCTACCTGATAACCACCTTCCAGCTCCTGGGGCAAAGACGGGAATCTAGCCGACGGCAAGTTCGGCTGCTCTTTTTTTTGGCTCCACTTCCTTCGGAGCCGAGCCCTCCTCAATGCTTCTTAAAGAAGGCCAAGTGCCGAACTTGACCTTCTTCTTGCCGAGACCCGACGAGGTCAGGCAAGACCTCTTCTCACCGGCCTTCTCGCCCGAGGTACTCTTCAGTACCTCTCTCAATCGGGCTCCAAAGTCTGACTTGGCTGCTATAAATCGAGCAAACGAATGGTTAGCCAAGCACAGGCAAACGCATCTAAAGCTTGACGAGCATAACATCAAGTTAAAGCTTACCTCAAGGATCGATGCTGCTAAGAACTGCATTAAAAAGGGCATCCTCGGCTTGTAGGACCCCAACCGATAGTGCAGGGCCATTGGTTAAGATGTCTAAGTCCTTGATCTCCTGCCTTGACAACCCCGGGGCTCTGTTCAAGTCCTCGGAAAAACCTCTCCATGATCGAGGGAACTGACATTCATCGCTCCATTGGACGATGAAGAAGCGAGACTTCCATCCTTTTATCGAAGATGGGGCTCCAGATATCCTTTTAAAGGCCCTCCGAGGACTGATGTAGGGCCAAGAGGAATTTTGGGGGAAAAACGATATTATGGTAGGCTAAAAATAGGAGCACTGTGGCTGTAACTCCTGCCAACTTGCACAGGGAGACAAATCCCACAATATGTCTCCAGCTGTTCAGTGCCACTACCAAGGGACAAATGCCATAAAACCTCATCATACCTTCGATGACTGGATGGAGAGGAAGATGGAGGCCAGATTTGAAGTATTCTTCATAGAAAAAAACCCCAAATGCCAAGGCTTCTTATGCCCTCTGCCTAGGACCTGAAACTCGTAGGACAAAGTCACTGGGAATCCAGTATGACAGAGTCTTTCCAAGTCTGCCAGAGTCATGGTTGAGAGAATGTAAGCCAGATGCTCCATGTCTTCATGGCGAACAAGGGATGAATTGGCCATGGTGCTCTTCTTTCGGAAGATACTCGTTCTCAGAGAAGGATAAGGCCAAAGATCTGAAAAGGTGTAACTGGACAAGACATCGGTCACCCCCTTTTAAACCGCCTCAGCAAAATGATACAATATTATTGGCACAAAATCCTAGGGATCATGGACCTTCAGTTCAAGCGCCGCAATCCCCGGTCCAGCCATGTGTCATTCCACCAATTATCCTTCCTCTGTCCTATAGCAGTGGGAAGGAGGAACAAGGTGGCCATGGAAGCTACGTGGAGTGATGGCTATGGAGGTGAAGCCTTGTACTGCGTGGTCGTCTTGTGGCTCTCCATCATATCTTGGACCATATTTGCTCGCGTGGATGATCCCGAGGCCTCTCGAAAGCGTCGTCAGAGCCGGGGGAGGCAGGTGTTCATCGGGGCTACTGGTCTTTGTGATGGCACCGGCGATGACTGTGATGGGTGCTATGATTTTTATCAAATATATGTAACAATATCAAGAGAAGTCATCAATAAATGTTACAAAGTAACGACTTCTTCCCATGTAGGAAACTTAGTAGAGTCACATACATCGCTATGGACTAATTCATGAAGTGTTGAACTCCTATTTACTGATTTAAAAGATCTTCTTGGCATCTTGGCTTGAATACAAATCTCACATTTGAACTTTCTATCAATATGAACTTTAGGAATTAGATTAAGATTTGTCATGTAATGAATACGATCAAAATTCATATGACCAAGTCCACTATGTCAAACATTTGAAGATTCAACATTAAAAAGAAGAGAACTTTTATTAGATAACTTAGAGGATACATTAAATTTAAAAAGACCTTCACAAACAAAGCCTTTACCAACAAACTCATTATTATGAGTAATTACAACTTTATTTGACTCAAGAACAATTTTATATCCTCTAGATATAGGAGAGATCCACTAATCAAATTTCTTCTAACACTAGGGACAAACAACACTTCATGAAGGATTAGGATCTTCCCAGATGTCATCTTTAGATCCACTTGACCTTTTCCAAGCACTTGTACTAAAGAATTATTCCCAAGTGTTACACCTCCTCCACTTGATTCCTGAAAGGTGGAGAACCAAAAGCGATCAAAACAAACATAAACATTAGCTCCTGAATCAAGCCACCAATCACAAGAAGATCGGGTTGAGTTAATTAAAGATTTTGAATTAACTGACCTGAAAGAAGGTTCAGCACCACTCTCAACCACGTTAACTTGTGGTTTTAGTTGATTTTCTCAGTGGTTCAGTCTTTCAATGGTAGCAGTCCTTCGTCACATGATTTGTTCTTCCGCACACAAAGCAGAATGTGCCTTTATAATTTTTAACTTTTGAATCGGTCGGTTCTGATTGATCGGTTCTGAGGAGGTTTGTATGATTGGTTGGATGTAGATTGGAATTTCTTCTTCTTAAAATTCTTTCCCTTAGGTTTGAATTGATTTGGAGTTGGATTTGACTCGGTCAGATGGATTTTAGGTCCAAGATCGGTCTTTTGATTTTGATTTAGCTTAAGCCGGTGTTCTTCTTCAATCCTAATAGAGTTAATCACTTTTGTTAGGGTCAAGCTACCTTGCTTATGGCTTAGCTCTCGTGTAAAGGATGACCAAGATGATGGAAGGGCATCTACTAAGGCTTGGACCTTATGGTTTTCAGAAAAACTACAGCCAGTCAACTCAGACTTTCTAAGAAAATCTTGAAATTCATGAATTTGAATACTAATAGGGTTGGAATCTACCATTATATACTTTCAAAATTTTGAGATGGTGAATTGATCTGGTCCAACATCATCCATCCCATATTCGGCCTCAAGGGCATCCCAAAGTTCCTTAGTAGTTTTAGTGGGAAGGTAGACATCATAAAGGTTATCAGATAGAGAACTTAAAATTCTATGTCTACAATAAAAATCTATTTCTTGGGGTATTTTTGATGTTGATGAAGAGGAAGTATCAACTATACTAGAAGAATCTTGTTGAGTATTGGATTTGGGATCTGGTAATTCTATGGCAGAAAATAAGTCTAAAGTGGTAAGCCAGTATTTCACTTGGTTTTGCCACCTCCTAAAGAATGATCCATTAAATTTTTCAGGTTTGATTGTACTAAGATCATCAGAACCCATTTTGGTTGCTTAATTCGTTCTGCACAACCAAAAAGTTGAAGGTTTAGCCTTATAATTTAATTTTTTTTAAATTAGTGGTTTTTTAGATATTTTTAGATTTTAAATTTAAATTCAAAAATTTAAATTTAGAAACTACTTGCAATAATAAGATAACCACTAAGTAAAATTAACTCAAATAATTTAAATTTGAATTTGAGTTTCAATTTTTTTAATTTTTAATTTTAAAATTTAAAATTTTAATTTTAAATTTTAAATTCAAACACCTTTTTTTAAAATAAATTCTAAGGCTTCTGCACAGATTCAAAAATAAGAATTTTTTTAATTACTTATAATAAAATCTAGCAATTTCTAATGATAGGAAAACTTGTTCTTAGCTGTTAGAAAATTATTTTGTTTTTGATAAAAAAAATTTCTAGAAAATGCTAGAGTATTAATCTAAAAATTAAATTTAGAATATAAATAAATACAAAAAGAATCTTGCTGGTCGAGGCATGTTAGACACTGCCCTAAGGATAAGTTTCATCCTTTTTGTTTGCGATTTATCCCCAAGGTACAACGATCCGGTTCGATCCGATCCTCATACCACGAGCACGATCGGATGAAGATGCAAACCTAATAAAACCTTTAGATGCCCCCCAAAAAATAATATAAATATAACAATAAAAATTAATTTAAAATTTTTTTCACTATGCAGAACTCCAAGCTCTTGCAACAAAAGATCTAAAATAATAGAATAAAACTTTTAGTATTTGAATCCTTAACTCCTATTTCTTTAGCCTATATATATATATATATATTTACTATTTGATTTATTTATTTACCGTTTGATCATTGTTTTGTTCCTTACGAAATGAAAGAATATATATATATATATATACACGGTTTGACCGTTGTTTCGTTCCTTCCGAACGGAAGAAATGCGGAGTGTTCCGCGAATGCTCACTAGCGAGCGTTCTCCCAACGTTCCACGAGAGCATTAAATGCTCGCATGGGTGCAGCAGTATGATTTAGGCCTTCCGAATTTAGAAGAAATATAAATCCCATCAAAACAGAGCAGATGCATCACACTCTAAGACACAGAGAAGCTAAGGTTAGAACCGTGTGTTTCCGTCACTTGTCAAGAGAAATCAAGCTCGCAGGCCAATTGAGTACTAGAAGGTTAATCGCGTAAGCCAAAGGCAAAGATCCATTGTCCACATTTCAACGCGTGTTCGGTGCAACGAATGCCGCAATATAGCTGGGCCTCGTCCGCTTATTCCAACCACATCTGTGCCGTCACAGCCTCAAACCAATCCGGAGGGGAAGAAAATGGCGAGGGTCTTAACCATTGTAAACCCCGGGTAATTTAATTGAGGGGAGGATGTGGTACCCGGTCCCCGGTTCATGTGAACTAGGTTCAGGCTTGGTCCTGTGCAGTGCAACGCTTCGCTCTCAGTGAAGTGCTTCGTTTGCCCGGATCCTTTAACCGAAGTGTTGCGCGGGGGGATTAAATATGTGATGGAGGGGGGACTCCCTCCATCATCCTGGCATCCGTTTCCATCAGGTAAATTCCTTGGTCTAGAGAGAGAGAGAGAGAGAGAGCGTGAAAGAGACACAGAGGGAGACAGAGAGAACGCGAGAGGTGGAGAGAAACTATTGCCGGTCGATCCCTTGGTTCAGGCCCGGCGGCGTGCTCGCCGCCTCGCCGGGCCTGAGATTTGGCCGGCGACCCCGCCGGCACCGGGGGAGGTGTCCGGCGGGGTGGTGGTGGAGAGAGAGAGAGAGAGAGGGCCAATTGGCCCTTCTCTCGCGTGGTGGCGGAAGCCGAACCGCTTCCGCTGGTGGGTTTGGGCCCGGCGGCGTGCTTGCCGCCTCGCCGCCTCGCCGGGCCCGAGCTTTGGCCTGTCACCTCCACCGGCGCCGGGCGTGCGTCCGGTGGAGGTCCGGCCGGCCAAGGCGGCCGGCCGTGCCGCCGGCACAGCATCGTGCCGCGCGGAAGAGAGGGAGAAGAAGAGTGAAATTAGAGAGATGAGAGGGAAATTAATGAGATAGGAGGGGGGGAGGTGGCTGGCCGCGGCGGCGGCCGGTTCCGGTCCGGCCAACAGTGGCCGGACTGCCCCCAATTAGCCGGAGATGACACCGGCACAGTAAACAGCCGTGCGGTCGATTAACATGTGAGGGAGAGAAATTGAGATAGATAGAGGGGGAAAGGAGGCCGACTGCGGCGGCAGCCGGCTCCGGCCCGGTCTCTGGTGGCCGGGCCGGACGGAATTAGGCCGGCGGTGGCCCTGGCCGCCGGTCGGAAGCTGTCCTCTGTTTCGGGCGGGGATCGAGATGGATTTGATTGAACTGGGCCGGCTGGGCCGGCCGGTTCAGGGCCTTTTGGGCCGTGCAGAGAACTGATTTGGTGCTAATTTTGGGCTCCGTAACGGGCCGAGAATAGCAAAATAATTATATGGCTAGAATCTGGATGAATTCTAGTTTCTTGGGGTATTTTTACTTTCCCAATTGGGTGAGTATAGTGGGAGATATTCGAGCCCAAAGTAGGGCCCATGAACTAGTTTGGGTAGAAATTCTAAGGGTCATTTTAATATTCTTTGCTAATAAATTAATTGTATAAAATGATCCTGTAGGTGCTCAGACATCTAACTAGCTGCATATATACCTGTTGGAAAGCGTACTGAGGTAATAAGTCAGTTATCAGTATTTAATAAATTATTCATTATATGAATGTTTAAATTGTGAATTGTGACAGGAAGAATTGTTATTGGCTAAATTTGTAAGTAGATGAATATTATGAATACATGGTTGTTTATGTGCTATGATTTCATGTGTGGATGCTATGCATGAGGGATGCAGTTATTATGACATTGATGTGATATAGTACATGCAATTGTTCAGTAAGTATAATCCACTGTTTATGCAATATAGAGTTGTTATTGATATGATGAGTGCATGTGATGTGAGGTACTGTTATGTGTCGCCGCGGTTCTCCTTTATCATGTCATACCACACACACATCTAGAGAACGTGTTCTGCTTTTTTATGCCACCTACCGTCTAGAGGATGTGTTCTGCTTGTTTATGCCACCTACACGTCTAGGGGACGTGTTCTGCTTGTTTATGCCATCACACATCTAGAAGATGTGTTCTGCTTGGGTTCGAGATGGCGAGGTGGCATCACACATCTAGAGGATGTGTTCTGCTTGGTTCGATGTGGCATCACACATATAGAGTATGTGTTCTGGTGGATTATGACATGGCGTGACCCTGGTATCTGGACCCTTTCAGTAGGGGGATGCTTGTTGGTGCACTATTGAGATATTGCAGGGCCGTGGTCACATTTATAGTTACCATTGAGAGTATAAACAGTGGGTTTACTTACATTGCATGTTTGAATATTTGTGGAATGTTTAAGCATGCAAATTATTTATGTGCTTATTGACTGTTATGCTATGATTTGACTATATAACCTGGCTTACTTATTGAGTGTAAACTCATAAAAATCTTACAATATTTTGTCAGAGCCACGAGGTTGAAGATGGATTGGTAGGGTGATGGATCTTCTGTTAAATAAAACAAGACCATTATTTTGTTGTAACCCCAGTTACATGTGTAGGGCTTGATGCCCAAACTTTATTATTGTGGTGTGTAAGGGTGTTAGCCCAAAACTTTTAGTAATGTATTTGGCTTGATTATATATATGGTGTTTTATGTTGAAAAAAAAAAAATTTGTGATGCCTTGCGTGCCCGGCACGCGGCGGGTTGTCACCCTAGCCCGATATTTGGGTCTGGGCGTGACAGCTTTTAGTGGTATTAGAGCACAGGTTATGACCCTAGGGACACGGACATATTGACATAATAACACGTAGAGAACATATGACCCTAGGGAACAAACATATTGACATGATAACTCATAGAGAACATATTTTGATGATATTATACTTAAGGAAACCTGACACTCTAGGCAAAATACTAGGATGATATGGAGACAATTATGACTTTCAAGGAATTTCATGATTTATGCTTTGGAAGCTTGAAATTTAAAGTTTATCAAGATATTAATTGAATTACAAATTTGATAGGGATTAAGAATGAACCATCACAAGCCAATGATATTGTGAGACTCCCAAGCTGGTAACCTTGACCAATGGGGAGGTCAAGGGGTTTCTAGAGGTTTAGCTCCATTAAACTTGTGGAAATGATTCGTAGCAATTTCAGACCTTTAAATAATATGGGAGATGAAATTTTAATTGGATATGCAATAAAAGATAGATGAATATATGGAATAAACATAGTAGTGAAAAATTGCAATTGATGACTAATATGACTAAGATAATACCATTATGTTCATATTGCAATTGAGTTGATATATGAATTTTGAGGTATTTAATCTGAATTTGAATGTGGATAAAATGAATTTTATTTGTAGAACTTCATTGTTGATATTGTAAGTTTAAGATTATGAGCTAATTTGCTGGTTATATGGATGATTAATATTGATGATATTTTGGTAATGAAATAGTTAACTACATATTTTTGATCAATTACAATTGAGTACTTTCTGAATTTGAGTCTGGATGGATAAGTATATTTTACTAAAAGAACTTTTATTATGGATATTGCATGTTCAAAACTGATTGTTAATTTGCTAGATATGAGATGGTTGATATTGATGCTAATGAAATAGTTGACTGCATATTATATCTTGATGGATCATTTAGAAAGAATATAAAATTTTAAATTCTGAGATAATTACTGTTTAAGTTTTTGAGAGCAGTAGACTCTATTAATCTTTAGAACTGATTTTGGCTATAAATGATCAAATATTTTGATGGTAGAAAGTGAAAGATTTTAGCAATAATGAGAATAAGATAAACTCCACTGATAAGAATTTCATGGGGATTTTCATCTGTTAATAAATTTTTAAATCATGATATCAATTCATTAATTTATCGTGCATATTATTGTACCTTTTTTATAGTTCCTAAGTAGATATCTTTTTCCAGGATGGATAAATTATCAATCATCCATAAGTGGCATAATTATTGTTAAGAAAATAGGAGGGAGATGATTTTATTTTTGATTATTATAGTTATGGATTATGGTTAAGGGTACATCTATTATCACTTTCAAGTCATAGAGAGATTACTATAATTTTCAATTATGTCTTTCGGATGGTAAGTGCATTTTCAATCTTTATTAACCTTATAAGTCTTGTATCCATCTGAGCTAGATTAGTGAAGTCACTTTGAGATTTGAAGGGTTTAAATTAGTTGGTCATATTATGGCATGAGACATTGCATAATCTATAGATGATTTTGATAATCATTGGTAACGAAATAATCGATTCAAGAATTTGAATCATTTAAATTATAATATTTATTGAGGATATACTGACCTATTCAAGAGAAATTGATTGGTTATGGTGGTATTATTGATAAATATGAAGGAGATAAATTAATCATACTGATGATTAATGATGGCACTATTATTCAAAGAAATTAAATTAGTTGATTATGATAATTATGAAAGATATCCTAAATGATTGGCAGATGTTCATTGATGTTAGCTTGAAGTATTCAAGAGTGAAACCAAGTATGTTATGATGATTGAAATAAGTGTCGTAATGATTAGTGGCACATTCAACTATTTATGAGTTGAGAGAGCATTGGAAGAAAACTATCTTATATCTAATTTAAAGAATTTAGAACTGTCTTATCGAGGAATTAAGAATACCTGATGTGTTACTAACCTTAAGAATGGATGACATAATACATGTGATGGATTCTATGATATTTATAATGATTGTGTTGTGAGAAGTTAAAAAAAAAAAAGGATGACAGGAAAGAAATACTTCTTAAGGAAATTAATTTTATTTGGTAGAAAGATTAAATTAATTTTGAAAGTTGGATATGTCATTTGGGTACTTGGGAATGAAATAAAAGTTTGCTAGTGAGTATCTTTAATGGTACAAAATTTGTGGACATTTAATTTCGAGGATGAAATTTTAGTGGGTTAAATGTTAATATTTATTTTTTTGGTTTAATGGTAAACTGCGTAAATTGAGTCTGAACCCATTTGTCTCACTCTCCTAATTTGATGATGTCTTCATAAAGCTTGGGAATTAAGCTGAATTTCTGCCCAGCCTTCCACCCTCAAATAGATAGATAATCTGCATGAACCAATTAGATTTTGATGATATACTGCGAGCCTGTGTGATGGATTTAGAAAGTGCTTGGTATAGCTTCTTACCCTTAGTGAAATTGCTTATTTTAATGATTACCAAGCCAACATTCAAATGGATTCATTTCAATTGTCTATGATATAAGGTGTAGATTTTTATTGAGATGAAGTGTGAGAGAGAAAATTTTAATTACTGAGCTGGTTTAACAAATACGAGAAAGTATCATTAAAGCAGTTTCATGTAACTCAGAGTTAATAGAAAAGTTATATTGATGTCAAAAAGAAAGATTTGAAATTTCAGGTTGAAAATCATTTGGAAGTTTTAATAACTAATGATGTGAATGAGATTTGTGTTAGAGGTGTTTTGAGCCACAATACATTGGGCCATTTGAGATTTTGATCAAAATAAAGGAGGTGGCTTATAGCTTAAGCACTATTTTCATTACTCTTTGGGGTGTTTAATGTGTTTCATATCTTTATGATTGAGGA
The DNA here is from genome assembly GCA_900491605.1 of Calamus simplicifolius. NCBI lineage: Eukaryota > Viridiplantae > Streptophyta > Magnoliopsida > Arecales > Arecaceae > Calamus > Calamus simplicifolius. The sequence goes on from UESW01002429.1 coordinate 73,295, forward strand.
GGTGTATTCAAACCCCCGTTATATGTTAGAACTTGAACCGATTTAGTTTAAGAAAGAATTGACCTATGAAGATCATTTTGTGCACATTGTGGACCGCAAGGATTAAGTTCTGAGATGGTGTAGTATTCCTTATGTCAAAGATCAGCGGAGTAATTATTCTGAGAGGGAGATTATCTGGGAGTCTAAGGAGAAAATGAAAAAGAAAAAAAAATAAAAAAAGAAACATCCACAATTATTTGTATCTTATTACAGATCAATGATGTATCGATGACGGTGACTTTTGAATGAAATTTAGCTGATTATGAGATAGAAAATTTGGATTTGTATTCTATTGGATGTCTATCAAATTTCGAGGCTGAAATTTTTATAAGGAGGGAAGAATGTAAACCCCCGGTAATTTAATTGAGGGGATGTGGTACCCGATCCCCGGTTCATGTGAACCAGGTTCAGGCTTGGTCCCGTGCAATGCAACACTTCGCTCTTAGCGAAGCGCTTCGTTTGCCTGGATCCTTTAACCGAAGCATTGCGCGGGAGGATTAAATATGTGATGGAGGGGGCACTCCCTCCATCATCCTGGCATCCGTTTCCATCAGGTAATTCCCTGGTCTAGAGAGAGAGAGAGCGCGTGTGAAAGAGACACAGAGGGAGACAGAGAGAACGCGAGAGGCGGAGAGAAACTGTTGCCGGTCGATCCCTTGGTTCAGGCCCGGCGGCGTCCTCGCCGCCTCGCCGGGCCTGAGATTTGGCCGGCGACCCTGCCGGCATCGGGGGAGGTGTCCGGCGGGGTGGTGGTGGAGAGAGAGAAGAGAGAGAGGGCCAATTGGCCCTTCTCTCGCACGGAGGCGGAAGCCGGTTCGGCTTTCGGCTTCCGCTGGTGGGTTCGGGCCCGGCGGCGTGCTCGCCGCCTCGCCGGGCCCGAGCTTTGTCCTGTCGCCTCCATCGGCACCGGGCATGCGTCCGGTGGAGGTCCGGCCGGCCAAGGCGGCCGGCCGTGCCGCCGGCACAGCATCATGCCGCACGGAGAGAGGGAGAAGAAGAGTGAAATTAGAGAGATGAGAGGGAAATGATGAGATAGGAGGGGGAGGTGGCTGGCCGCGGCGGCGGCCGGTTTCGGTCCGACCAACGGTGGCCGGACTGCCCCCAATTAGCCGGAGACGATGCCGGCACAGTAAACAGCCGTGCGGTCGATTGACATGTGAGGGAGAGAAATTGAGATAGATAGAGGGGGAAAGGAGGCGGTCGCGGTGATGGCCGGGTCGGACGAAATTAGGCGGCGGCGGCCCTGGCCGCCGGCCGGAAGCTGACCTCTGTTTCGGGCGAAACAGAGGAGCGGGGATCGGATGGATTTGGTTTGAACTGGGCCGGCTGGGCCGGCCAGTTCAGGGCCTTTTGGGCCATGTAGCGAGCTGATTTGGGCTAGTTTTTGGGCCCTGTAACGGGCCGAGATTAGCAAAAATTATATGGCTAGAATCTGGGTGAATTCTAGTTTCTTGGGGTATTTTTACTTCCCCAATTGGGTGAGTGTAGTGGGAGATATTCGAGCCCAAAGTAGGGCCCGTGAACTAGTTTGGGTAGAAATTCTAAGGGTCATTTTAATATTCTTTGCTAATAAATTAATTGTGTAAAATAATCTGTAGGTGCTCAGACATCTGACTAGCTTATATACCTGTTGGATAGCGTACTGAGGTAAGTAAGCCAGTTATTAGTATTTAATTTATTCATTATATGATGTTTAAATTATGAATTGTGACAGGAAGAATTGTTATTGGCTAAATTTGTAAGTAGATGAATATTATGAATACATGGTTGTTTATGTGCTATGATTTCATGTGTGGATGCTATGCATGAGGGATGCAGTTATTATGACATTGATGTGATATAGTACATGCAATTGTTCAGTAAGTATAATCCACTGTTTATACAATAGAGTTGTTATTGATATGATGAGTGCATATGATGTGAGGTACTGTTATGTGTCGCCGCGGTTCTCCTTTATCATGTCATACCACACACACGTCTAAAGGACGTGTTCTGCTTGTTTATGCCACCTACACGTCTAGAGGATGTGTTCTGCTTGTTTATGCCACCTACACGTCTAGGGGACGTGTTCTGCTTGTTATGTCATCACACTCTAGAGGATGTGTTCTGCTTGGGTTCGAGATGGGTGAGGTGGCATCACATCTAGAGGATGTGTTNGCCGTGGCTCTCCTTTATCATGTCATACCCTGGTATTTCGACCCTTTCAGTAGGGGGATACTTGTTGGTACACTATGGCGTGACCCTGGTATTTCGACCTTTTCAGTAGGGGGGATGCTTTAAGGGAATGCTTGTTGGTACACTATGGCGTGACCCTGGTATTTCGACCCTTTCAGTAGGGGGGATGCTTTAAGGGAATGCTTGTTGGTACACTATGGCGTGACCCTGGTATTTCGACCCTTTCAGTAGGGGGGATGCTTTAAGGGAATGCTTGTTGGTACACTATTGAGATATTGCAGGGCCATGAGTCACATTTACAGTTACCATTGAGAGTATAAACAGTGGGTTTACTTACATTGCATGTTTGAGTATTTGTGGAATGTTAAGCATGCAAATTATTATGTGCTTATTGACTGTTATGCTATGATTTGACTGTATAACTTGGTTTACTTACTGAGTGTAAACTCACAAAAATCTTACAATGTTTTTGTCAGAGCCACGAGGTTGAAGATGGATTAGTGGGGTGATGGATCTTCTATTAAATAAAACAAGACCATTATTTTGTTGTAACCCCAGTATTACATATGTGTAGGGCTTGATGCCCAGACTTTATTATTGTGGTGTGTAAGGGCGTTAGCCCAAAACTTTTAGTATTGTATTTGACTTGGTTTTATATAATGGTGTTATATGTTAAAATTTTGTGACGCCTTGCGTGCCCGGCATGCGGCGGGTTGTCACCCTAGCCCGATATTTGGGTCTGGGGCGTGACAGCTTTTATGGTATCAGAGCTCAGTTATGACCCTAGGGACACGGACATAATGACATGATACAGTTATGATCCTAGGGACACAGACATATTGACATGATAACACATAGTGAACATATTTGGATGACATTATACTTAGAGACACCTGACACTTTAGCTTATCAAGATATTAACCACATCTAATTTAACAGAAAATAGTTATGGCTCGCCATACTAGGAGCCAACAGTATGAGGAGGACTCTCTGGCTGGTAATGCTGATCTGCCGAGGGGTCAAGGAACTACTGGAGGTGTGGCCCCTGCCAACCCAGTAGGAACTGAGCACCAGCGATTCCGGTCGAGATGCTTCAAGCTCTCTCGGGTATGGCGCAGTCTATGCAAGACATGCAGCATCAGAGTGCACAGCGGAAGCGTGGTGGGCCCATAACCCACAGGACCCAGGTTATGACCTTAGGGATATATGCATATTGACACTCTAGGTAAAATACTTGGATGATACGGAAACAATTATGACTTTCAAGGAATTTCATGAATTATGCTTTGGAAGCTTGAAATTTAAAGTTTATCAAGATATTAATTGAATTACAAGTTTGATAGGAATTGAGAATGAACCATCGCAAGCCAATGATATTATGTGGGCTCCCTGGCTGGTAGCCTTGATCAACGGGGGAGGTCAAGGGGCTTCTAGAGGTTATAGCTCCATTAAACTTATTGGAAATGATTCGTAGCAGTTTCAGACCTTTAAATAATATGAGAGATGAAATTTTAATTGGATATGCAATAAAAGACAGATGAATATATGGAATATGATATAATAGTTGAAAATTTCAATTGATGATTAATATGACTAAGATAACATCATTATGTCTATATTGCAAATTGTGTTGATATGTGGATTTGGAGTTATTAAATCTGAATTTGAATGTGGATGTATTTAATGAATTTTTATTTGTAGAACTTACATTTTTGATATTGTAAGTTTAAGATTATGAGCTAATCTGCCGGTTACAGGGATGATTAATATTGATGATATTTTGGGAATGAAATGGTTAATTACATGTTTTTGATTAATCACAATTGAGTACTTTCTGAATTTGAGTCTGGATGGATAAGTATATATAGTGAATTTTACTAAGAGAACTTTTATTATGGAAATTGCATGTTCAAAACTGATTGTTAATTTGCTAGATGTGGAGATGGTTGATATTGATGCTAATGAAATAGTTGACTGCATATTATATCATGATGGATCATTTAGGAAGAATATAAAATTTTAAATTCTGAGACAATTACTGTTTAAGTTTTTGAAAGCAGTAGACTCTATTAATCTTTAGAACTGATCTTGGCTATAATGGACCAAATATTTTGATGGTAGAAAGTGAAAGATTTTAGCAATAATGAGAATAAGATAAATTATCAATCATCCATAAGTGGCATAATTATTGTTAAGAAAATAGGAGGGAGGTGATTTTATTTTTGATTATTATCAGTTATGGATTATGGTTAACGGTACATTTATTATCACTTTCAAGTCATAGAGAGATTACTATAATTTTCAATTATGTCTTTCGGATGGTAAGTGCATTTTCAATCTTTATTGACCTTATAAGTCTTGTATCCATCTGAGCTAGATTAGTGAAGTCACTTTGAGATATTTGAAGGGTTTAAATTAGTTGGTCATGTTATGGCATGAGACATTGCATAATCTATAGATGATTTGATAATCATTGGTAACGAAATAATCGATTCAAGAATTTGAATCATTTAAATTATATTATTTATTGAGGATATACTGACCTATTCATGAGAAATTGATTGGTTATGATGGTATTATTGATAATATGAAGGAGATAAATTAATCATACTGATGATTAATGATGGCACTATTATTCAAAGAAATTAAATTAGTTGATTATGATAATTACGATAGATATCCTAAATGATTTACATAATGTTCATTGATGTTAGCTTGAAGTATTCAAGAGTGAAACCTAGTATGTTATGATGATTAAAATAAGTGTCATAATGCTTAATGACACATTCAACTAATTATGAGTTGAGAGAGCATTGGAAGGAAACTATCTTATATTTAATTCAAAAGAACTAACTATCTTATAGAGGAATTAACAGTAATTGATATAGGTTATTAACCTTAAGAATGGATGACATAATATATGTGATGGACTCTATGATATTTATGATGATTGTGTTGTGAGAAGTTAAGGTAAAAAAAAAGGGCAGGAAAGAAATACTTCTTAAGGAATTTAATTTATTTGGTAGAAAGATTAAATTAATTTTAAAAGTTGGATATATCATTTGGGTACTTGGGAATGAAATAAAAGTTTGCTAGTGAGTATCTTTAATGGTACAAAATTAGTGGACAATTAATTTCGAGGATGAAATTTAAGTGGGTTAAATGTTAATCTTTGTTTTTGGTTTTAATGGTAAACTACGTAAATTGAGTCTGAACCCATTTGTCTCACTCTTCTAATTTGATGATGTTTTCATAAGGCTTAGTGAATTAAGCGGAAATTCTGTCCAGCCTTCCACCCTCAATTAGATGGACAATCTGCATGAACCAATTAGCTTTTGATGATACTACGAGCCTGTGTGATGAATTTAAAAAGTGCTTGGTATAGCTTCTTACCCTTAGTGAAATTGCTTATTTATGGATTACCAAGCCAATATTCAAATGGATTCATTTTGTTGTCTATGATAAAAGGTGTAAATTTTATTGAGATGAAGTGTGAGAGAGAAAATTTTGATTACTGAGCTGGTTTAACAAATATGAGAAAGTATCAAGCAACTTTAGGTAGCTCAGAGTTAATAGAAAAGTTATGTTGATGTTAAAGAGAAAAATTTAAAATTTCAGGTTGAAGATCATTTGGAAATTGTACTAATCAATGATATGATGAGATTTGTGTTTAGAAGTGAATTGAGTCCTCAATTTATTGGGCCATTTGAGATTTTGATCAAAATAAAGGAGGTAACTTATAACTTAGCACTGTCTTCATTACTCTTTGGGGTGTTCAATGAGTTTCATATCTTTAAGACTGAGGAGGTGTATTTCAAACCCTGTTATGTGTTAGAACTTGAACTGATTTAGTTTAAGAAAGAATTGACCTATGAAGATCATTTTGTGCACATGGTGGACCACAAGGATTAAGTCCATAGATGGTGTTATATTCCTTATGATATGGAGTTGGGGACGTTGCATACAGCTTAGCACTGCCCTCGATCTTATTTGGTGTTCACAATGTATTCCATGTATCTATGCTGAGGAAAAATGTTTCAGATCCCAGTCATGTTATAGCTTATGAGTCTATTCAGTTGAGGAAGGATTTATCATTTGAGGAACATCCTGTGCGTATCGTGGACCGCAAGGATCAGATTCTAAGGCAGCATACCATCCCGTATGTCAAAGTTCAGTGGAATAATCACTCTGAGAGGGAGGCTACTTGGGAGCTGGAGGAAGAAATTAAAAAGAAGTATCCTCATTATTTGAAGGAAAATTTTCTATCTAAGATTGTTGACTTTGATTAGTTTGATTGATCCGTAGTTATGGGGTCATGTTTCAATTTCGAGGCCGAAATTTTTATAAGGAGGGGAGGATGTAGTACCCGGTTCCCGGTTCAGTGAACCAGGTTCAGGTCTGACACTGTGTTGTGCAACGCTTTGTTTTTTAGCTGAGCGTTTCGTTGTCCGGATCTTTAAACCGAAGCGTTGCACAAGAGGGATTAAATACGTGATGGAGGGGGGGACTCCCTCCATCATTCTGGCATCCGTTTCCCATCAGGTAAACTCCCGGATCCACTGAGAGAGGAGAGAGAGAGAGAGAGCGGGCGTGAGAGAGAGAGAGACAGCGTGAGAAAGAAAGACAGCGGGACAGAGAGAAGGATGCAGCCGGTCGATCACTTGGTTCAGGCCCGGCGGCGTGCTCGCCGCCTCGCCGGGCCTAAGCCTTGGCCGGTGACCCCGCCGGCGCCGGGGGAGGCGTCCGGCGGGTGGTGGTGGAGAGAGAGTAGAGAGGGAGGGCCAATTGGCCCTCCTCTCGCACGGTGGCGGAAGTCGAACGCCGGTTGGTTCGGGCCCGGCAGCGTGCTCGCCGCCTCGCCGGGCCCGAGCCTTGGTCTGTCGCCTCCACCGGCGCCGGGCGTGCGTCCGGTGGAGGTCCGGCCGACCAGGTGGCCGGCCGTGCCGCCGCACTGCATCTTGCCGCGCGGTAGAGTGGAAGAAGACGGAGAAATTGAGGGAGAGATCGGGTGTTTGGTGGCCGGCCGCGGCGGCGGCCGACTCTGCCCGGCCACCGGCGGCGGGCCGCCCTTAATTCGGCGGCGGCCCCGGCCGCCGGCCATGTTCCCATCCCCTGTTCGGTGAAACAGGGGATCGGGGGATAATGGGTTGAACCGGGCCGGCTGGGCCGGCCGGTTCAGGCCTTATGGGCCGTGCTATGAGCTAATTTTGGGCTGGATTTTGGGCCCCGTAACGGGCCGGGTTTAGAAAAATAATTATATGGCTAGAATCTTGGTGAATTCTAGTTTCATGGGGTATTTTTACTTCCCCAATTGGGTGTGTATAGTGGGAGATATTTGAGCCCAAAGTAGGGCCCGTGAACTAGTCTGGGTAGAAATTCTAAGGGGTCATTTTAATATTCCTTGCTAATCAATTATTTGTGTAAATGATCCTGTAGGTGCTCAGACATCTGACTAGCTTATTTATACCTGTTGGATTGCGTACTGAGGTAAGTAAGCCAGTTATCAGTATTTAATAAATTATTCATTATATGAATGTTTAAATTGTGAATTGTGACATGAAGAATTGTTATTGGCTAAATTTGTAAGTAGATGAATATTATGAATACATGGCTGTTTATGTACTATGATTTCATGTGGATGCTATGCATGAGAGATGCAGTTATTATGCATGAGAGATGCAGTTGCTATGCATGAGAGATGCAGTTGCTATGCATGAGAGATGCATTATTATGCACGTTATTGATGTGATGTATTACATGCAATTGTTCAGTAGGTATAATCCACTGTTTATGCAATATTGTGTTGTTATTGATATGATGAGTGCATGTGATGTGAGGTACTGTTATGTGTCGCCGCGGCTCTCCTTTATCATGTCATACCCTGGTATTTCGACCCTTTCAGTAGGGGGGATACTTGTTGGTACACTATGGCGTGACCCTGGTATTTCGACCCTTTCAGTAGGGGGATGCTTTAAGGGAATGCTTGTTGGTACACTATGACGTGACCCTGGTATTTCGACCCTTTCAGTAGGGGGGATGCTTTAAGGAATGCTTGTTGGTACACTATGGCGTGACCCTGTATTTCGACCCTTTCAGTAGGGGGGATGCTTTAAGGGAATGCTTGTTGGTACACTATGGCGTGACCCTGGTATTTCGACCCTTTCAGTAGGGGGGATGCTTTAAGGGAATGCTTGTTGGTACACTATTGAGATATTGCAGGGCCGTGGGTCACATTTACAGTTACCATTGAAAGTATAAACAGTGGGTTTACTTACATTGCATGTTTGAGTATTTGTGGAATGTTAAGCATGCAAATTATTATGTGCTTATTGACTATTATGCTATGATTTGACTGTATAACTTGGTTTACTTACTGAGTGTAAACTCACAAAAATCTTACAATGTTTTTGTCAGAGCCACGAGGTTGAAGATGGATTAGTGGGGTGATGGATCTTCTATTAAATAAAACAAGACCATTATTTTGTTGTAACCCCAGTATTACATATGTGTAGGGCTTGATGCCCAGACTTTATTATTGTGGTGTGTAAGGGCGTTAGCCCAAAACTTTTAGTATTGTATTTGATTTGGTTTATATAATGGTGTTATATGTTAAATTTTGTGACGCCTTGCGTGCCCGGCATGCGGCGGGTTGTCACCCTAGCCCGATATTTGGGTCTGGGGCGTGACAGATTATCATGTTACAAATGAAAAATAGTTCTCTCCAATACTTGAGCTATCTTATTTATCAGATTCCATGTTCACATATCAAAGTATAGTTTACTACACTATAATAAATTCTTATTATTTTGAGCTAAAAATATCGTTTAACGACGCTTAAAAGCATCAAAAAATATTATTTCGACGCTTGTAATAAGCATCGAAAAGTGGGAGCGGAGACGAAAAATTCCGATCGATCCACCAGCTCCCTGCAGCTAGCTTAGCTCGTCCGAACAGGATGGCGTTGCCCAGGTAGGTGGCGGGAGCGACGGGCCCAGCTTGGACCGGCAACCCGTACGCAGTCTCCTCCACGGGCTTGAGGCGGCGAGCACGAGTCACGAAGCGCCAGAGGAGGCCTAGCAAGGCTTGGAGGGAGGAGATCCGGCCGATCGGTGCCCAAAACAAGCGCATGTCTTACCTTCATAGGAACAACAATTAGCAAAGCCTTCTGGTCTTCCCAAGAGTTTTCACGCCGCCTTCATGGCCTCATCAAAAGCAGCTTCCTTGTCTTCTTCCATGTTCAATCCAACCACTTCTAATCGATGGGTTTCGGTCAACAAGCTCCCAATTTCCCCAAGAAGCAAAGTATTGAATGAAAAACAGAGGGTCTCGGAGTAAATACCTGCAGCTAGACTTGACGAGGTAGTAAGCGATGCCCCCCAAAACTCTCTGCGTCTCCTCATCTCTGCTCCACCCTCTATGGCGGCCACCGCCCTCCGCCGAATCCCTCGAACGATCCCCTTCCCCAAAAGAAGCCACCACCCACTCTCCACCCTCTCTAAGGTCAGCTCTCCTCCCCCCTTACAAAGAACAGAAGCCATCTTCGCTAAAGTTCAGTCCTCGATGATAGGAAAATGGGAAGAAAAAAAAAAAAGCAAGTATTGAATGAAAACAGAGGGTCTTGAAGTAATACCTGCAGCCAGCGAGGTAGTAAGCGATGCCCCCCAAAACTCTCTGTCTCTCCTGATCTCTGCTCCACCCTCTATGGCGGCCGCTGCCCTCCGCCGAATCCCTCGAACGATCCCCTCCCCCAAAAGAAGCCATCACCTGCTCTCCACCCTCTATGAGGTCAGCTCTCCTCCTCTCTTACCCTCCCCTTCCAACCCCATCGCTATCCAGTCGTTTGCCTCCCTCCCTCGCTTCCATGCCCAACGGCCTCTCTTCTCCCTCACCGTCCAGAAGCTCGCCCCGCGCCGCCCCGACCTCGTTGAGCGCCTCCTCGACGCCCGCCTCTTTGACCCTGCTGCTCCCCACTCCGAGGGCTTCCTTGTCCGCATCATCTCCCTCTACTCTGCCGCGCCATGCCAGACCACGCCGCATGCACCTTCGACCGCATGGGTGGAAGAGAGAGAGGGAAGTTTCGTGTTGAAATAAAATATGGGTGCCACAGTCAAATAAAATGGCAGCGAGCCCGGTGAAAACGGCGACTTTGTAATTTAGGCGCCACGGTCAAATAAAAATGGGCGCCAGCAGTGAAAATTCAACAGGTTTTAGGTTTTATTATAAAAAATTATAATATTTAAATACTTTCATAACAAATTTATGAACAAAAAAAAAAGCCTTAATCTTAGTGGCTATGACTGTGAGTACATTTTTCAAGATTTCAGATTTAAATCTTTCTATCTATCTATTATAAACTTATTTTATAAAAAAACTTATATAATTTTGTTTTAGTAATATATATTTTTACTTTAATTTGATCAAGTCCTAGCAAGTAGAGAAACATGAAAAAAAATTATTAAATTTCTATTTAGATATGACTTAATGCATAATTTAATAATTTAGACAACATATCATTTATATGTTAATAATTTTTTTATCCAATAATCATTATTTTGTTCTCATACATTAATGTCTTTTCACCTCTTGTAACATTTTTATAAATTAATTATCAACAATAACATTTCGGCACCTATGAAAGGAAAGAAACTGGTGAGCGAGCGGTAGAAGCTTTAAAATTTAAATTTGTCCTAAGATCTTGAACGATTAAAATTTGATCTAGCGGTTCAAATATATATATATATATATATATATATATATATATATATATATATAATCATTTGAAAATGTATTTAATGGAAGATATTTTTTAAGGAAATATTAGTTGGAAGAACTATCAAGATTTTTTAACCATTTAAATCCTTTAATACATTATTAAGGGATTTATATTAGCGTTCTGCTGGCGTCTCCTATGGGCAGGGTCGGGGCCATCTAATGCCGCTGCAAACGATTGATTACGATGTAAGTAAATAATTTTTACTTTAATAAATAAATAAATCTTGGATATTGAACATCTAATTATCGCATTGTACAAAGAAAAATTTATAAGCACCCTGAGATCATTGCCTTTATATAATTATCGCTTAACCATGAATCAAATCTTGGATATTGAACATCTAAGGAGAGTTTAATAAGCCATAGAAATCGACAAACTAGCTACAGCCACCAAACCAGCAACAAATATTTATAGATTCGATTTCTTATCAAACAACCGCATTCATCACCCATCCTAACATGATACAAAATAAGAAAAAAAAAAAAAACCAAACCAGTGGTCGCGGCTCTGCCTCCTAAGCAATCGAAGGGGGCATTTCCCCCTCGTTGATCCCTTCCCCTCCCCATTCTTCACCGACCCCTCCCCCTCCGCCCTCCTCCCCATGGCCCACGTCGGAACCCTCGCCGACAATGTCCTTGAGAAGAACAGTACACGCACCTTAAGAAGGGATTAAGAGGGTTCAGAATAAATTTTTACCTTGTTTGCTCGTCTGTAGGGTTTGAATCACTACCTTGTTTGCTCTTCCCTAGGGTTTGAGTTGCTTGGATGAAGAAGAGGGAAGCTCGACGGTCGTGGCTCGAACTGGAAGAGAGCTTGGACATAGAAGAGGGAGGAAGTTCAATGGTCGCGGCTCGGACGGAAGAGAGCTTGGACAAGAAGAGGGATGAAGCTTGACAATCATGGCTCGACGGAAGAGAGGGAATGCCAAATGAAAGCGCGCGGTAGGAATGCCAAATGAAATATGGGCGCTAGCGGTGGGGATTGATTTTTGATTTTAAGTTTAATTTATAAAAATAAAATTTATACTATTTAAATATTTTCATAATAAATTTATGAATCAAAAAAAGTTGGGATCATAATGGTTATGATAGTGATTATTTTTTTTAAGGTTCCAGGTTCAAATCATTCTATCTACCTATTAAAATTTATTTTATAAAAATATTAAAATAATATTTTTTTGTTTCATGAGAATTATTTATGCTATCTTACATAGATTTTTTTAAAAAAAAATTGTGGATCAAGAATAACATCTTTTACTTATACTTGATGATGAATCATAATACATAAAAATTTTATTAATAAATAATTAATTTTCAAGGGATTTTTTGAAGGATTATTTTTATCAATTTTTTTTTACAAATAAGCCATTTATTATAGAAATATCCCTTGAAAATTCATTGCAAAATCATCAAAAAAATCCCTCCTAGGCAATTAATTTTGCTGGATTTTTTTCATCAAAATTTTATTAATAACTCATTAATAAAAAAAATCCATCGTAAAATTAATTTCCAAGAAATTTTTGAGGGATATTTTTATCAATTTTTTTACAAATAAGCCATTTATTATAGAAATATCCCTGAAAAAATCCTCACAAATCATCAAAAAATCCCTCGAAAAATCCCTCAGAAATTAATTTTGCGAGAGATTTTTCGAAGAATTTTTTTCATCAAAAATTTATTAATAATTCATTAATAAAAAATAAATCCCTCACAAAATTAATTTATGAGGGATTTTTTTGAGGGATATTTTTTATCAATTTTTTTATAAATAAACCATTTATTATAGAAATATTCTCAAAAATTCCTTACAAAATCATCAAAATATCCCTTGGAAAATCCCTCGGAAGTTAATTTACGAGGGATTTTTCGAGGGATTATTTTCATCAAAAATTTTATTAATAACTCAAAAAAATTCCTCAAAAATCCTCGCAAAATTAATTTCTGAGAGATATTTTTTATCAATTTTTTTACAAATAAGCCATTTATTATAGAAATATCCCTCGGAAAATCCCTCGCAAAATCATCAAAAATTCCTCGGTAAATCCCTTGGAAATTAATTTTGCGAGGGATTTCCGAGGGATTTTTTTATCAAAAATTTTATTAATAACTCATTAATGAAATAAAAATCCCTCGAAAAATCCCTTGCAAAATTAATTTCCAAGGGATTTTTCGAGGGATACTTTTTATCAATTTTTTTTTACAAATAAGCCATTTATTATAAATATCCCTCGAAAAATTTCTTGCAAAATCATCAAAAATTCCCTCGTTAAATCCCTCAAAATTAATTTTGCGAGGGATTTTTCTGAGTGATTTTTTCATCAAAAATTTTATTATTTTGAGGGATTTTTTTCATCAAAAATTTTATTAATAACTCATTAATGAAAAAAATTCCTCGAAAAATCTCTCACAAAATTAATTTTCAAGGGATTTCCAAGGGATTTTTTTATTTTTGCAAATAAGCCATTTATTATAGAAATATCCCTTGAAAAATTTCTCGCAAAATCATCAAAAATTTCCTCAAAAAATCCCTCAAAAATTAATTTACTCAATCAAAATAAATGGCTTATTTGTTTATCATTTATAAACTTAAAGATAATTATTTACTCAATCAAAATTAAAAGTTTTAAATAAAAATTTGAAGTTAAGCCAGCACTTATTAATCTTATTTCAATTTTTAAATCAATCTATGTTTGATTTTCAATTGCTAAATTTTAGTTATAAAATAACAATGAAATGTTTTAATTAAATGCAATACGACTGATTCAATTTTACCTCAGACCTCACAATTTTGTGTTAGAAAATTATATTTGACCCGAATAAAGCCTAATAGTATTCATTTCATATATCTAAACTAATCCAATCAATTAATAAATAGGTTGAAATCAGATTCAAAATTAAAATTTGAATATAAAATCAGATAGATGAAGCATGATTTAACTTGACTTGATATGATCCATTTACGAATTACGATCCAGCTAACGTAGGTAGAATTGCCAAGATAGCACAAATGTTGCAGAGGGAATCTAAACAGCCATGTACTTATGCTGCATTTATGCTGACATTAATTAGGTGGCATAGTCCCAAGTACTTGATGGCAAAGCAAGGGTCCGTATGCTAGTGGGTCACATTTGATGAATGATAAACTCTTTTAAGATTTCAACCAATGAATAGGGCTGCAGGTGGATTGATTTACCTTAGGACTTTGACTTGGGTAGCTCCAAGTCCATCTTGATTTTTTAATCACTAAACTGGATCCATCGGATCAAAAACAATGTTTTGAAAATTGAACCGAATTAATCGGTTTAACCAGTCCAACCAAAAATCAATCATCAGTCCAGTTTAATTTTATTATTAAAGTTGATTTTTATATGACCCGATAAAAATCAAAAAAATCAATTGAACCGGCTAGGTTTCAACCGGTTCAATCCGATTTTTTATTTTTTTTATATTTTTTTAAAATTATATTTATATTTATTATTTTATATTATTAAATTTAAATTTAATTATAATATTATTCAGTTCGATTAAACCGATTCACTTGGTCGAATCGATTGACCCGCGATTCAAATGTTAAGTCGGTTCGTTGTCCGATCCAATTTTCAAAACATTGATAAAAATATATCTTATTTGATGGAAAAAAAACAAATCCTAAAGTAGCTCAACTTATTGTTTGTTCTATTATAAGTCTTTCCATAGAATGGATAGCCTATTTTAACCCCATCTTGCAATCTAGATTTGATTCATGCATTGAATGGATTTGATTGTTATTGAACAGTTGCAATGACTTGGCGCATCTGATCGAAATGCTTTCCATGGACTAAGTCAACTCGGTCAATCAAAACAAATCCAGATTGAGGAAATAGTCCTAGCTCAATCTAGCGTGCATGTTCTATGATCCAGCCAAACTTAAGTCAATCAATTTGGCCTTTAGCTTAGTTTGAGTTGCTCAATAATAGCCTAATAAAGGCTTTTTTATTAATAAGTTTTAATTATGCGGCTGTTATCCCAAGGTTGCTCCCAAAATCCAAGTAAAAAGAAAGGATCAGACAGAATCTCTTAAAGTTTTATTAATAAGTTTTTTTCATCAAAAATTTATTAATAACTTATTAATAAAAAAAATTCTCAAAAAATCTCTCACAAAATTAATTTTCAAGGAATTTTCTGAGGGATATTTTTTATCAATTTTTTTTTTACAAATAAGCCATTTATTATAGAAATATCCCTCGAAAAATCCTTCGCAAAATAATCAAAAATTCCCTCGATAAATCCCTCGGAAATTAATTTTGCGAGAGATTTACCGAGCGATTTTTTTCATCAAAAATTTTATTAAAAACTCATTAATGAAAAGAAAATCCCTTGAAAATCCCTCGCAAAATTAATTTCCGAGGGATTTTCCCAGGGCTATTTTTTATCAATTTTTTTATTACAAATAAGCCTTTTATAAAATATCCCTCAAAAAATTTCTCGCAAAATCATCAAAAATTCCCTCGGAAAATACCTCGAAATTAATTTTGCGAGAAATTTTTCGAGGGATTTTTTCATCAAAATTTTATTAATAACTCATTAATAAAAAAAAAACCCTTGGAAAATCCCTTGCAAAATTAATTTCCGAGGGATTTATCGAGGGATATTTTTTATCAATTTTTTTATAAATAAGTCATTTATTATAGAAATATCCCTTGAAAAATTCCTCGCAAAATCATCAAAAATTTCCTCGGTAAATCCCTCTGAAATTAATTTTGCAAGGGATTTTTCGAGGGATTTTTTTCATTAAAAATTTAATTAATAACTCATTAATAAAATAAAAATCCCTCAAAAATCCTCGCAACATTAATTTTCGAGGGATTTTCCGAGGGATATTTTTTATCACTTTTTTTTACAAATAAGCCATTTATTATAGAAATATCCCTTGCAAATTCCCACGCAAAACCATCAAAAATTTTCAATTTTGCAAGGGATTTTTTGAGGGATTTTTTCATCAAAAATTTTACTAATAACTCATTAATGAAATAAAAATCCCTCAAAAAATCCTCGCAAAATTAATTTTCGAGGATTTTTCGAGGGATATTTTTTCTCAATCTTTTTTTACAAATAAGCCATTTATTATAGAAATATCCCTCAAAAAATTACTCACAAAATCATTAAAAATTCCCTTGGTAAATCCATCGTAAATTAATTTTGCGAGCGATTTTTGAGGGATTTTTTCATCAAAAATTTTATTAATAACTCATTAATGAAAAAAAAAATCTTTCCAAAAATCTCTCGCAAAATTAATTTTCGAGAGATTTTTCGAGGGATATTTTTACAAATAAGCCATTTATTATAGAAATATCCCTCGAAAAATCCCTCGCAAAATCATCAAAAATTCCCTCAATAAATCCCTCGGAAATTAATTTTGTGAGGGATTTTTTTATTAAAATTTTTATTAATAACTCATTAATGAATAAAAATCCTCACAACATTAATTTCTGAGGGATTTTCTGATGGATATTTTTTATCAATTTTTTTTACAAATAAGCCATTTATTATAGAAATATCCCTCACAAAATCCCTTGCAAAATTATCAAAAATCCCTCAATAAATCTCTCGGAAATTAATTTTGCGAGGGATTTTCCGAGGGATTTTTTTCATCAAAAATTTATTAATAACTTATTAAAAATAAAAATCCCTCAAAAAATCCCTCATAAAATTAATTTCTGAAGGATTTTTCTAGGGATATTTTTTATCAATTTTTTTCAACAAATAAGCCATTTATTATAGAAATATCCCTCAAAAAATTCCTTGCAAAATCATTAAAAATTCCCTTGGTAAATCTCTCGAAAATTAATTATGCGAGGGATTTTTGAGGGATTGTTTCATCAAAAATTTTATTAATAACTCATTAATGAAAAAAAGCCCTTGGAAAATCCCTCGCAAAATTAATTTCCAAGAAATTTTTTGAGGGATATTTTTATCAATTTTTTTTATAAATAAGCCATTTATTATAAATATCCCTCAAAAAATTCCTTGCAAAATCATCAAAAATTCCCTCGGTAAATCCCTCGAAAATTAATTTTGCGAGGGATTTTTCGAGAAATTTTTTCATTAAAAATTTTATTAATAACTCATTAATGAAAAAAAATCCCTCAAAAAATCCCTCGCAACATTAATTTCTAAGGGATTTTTTGAGGGATATTTTTTATCAATTTTTTTACAAATAAGCCATTTATTATAGAAATATCCCTCACAAATCCCTTACAAAATCATCAAAAATTCCCTCGGTAAATCCCTCGGAAATTAATTTTGTGAGGGTTTTTTTCAAGGGATTTTTTTCATCAAAAATTTATTAATAACTCATTAATGAAATAAAAATTCCTCAAAAAATCTCTCACAAAATTAATTTCCGAGTGATTTTCCGAGGGATATTTTTTATCAATTTTTTTTACAAATAAGCCATTTATTATAGAAATATTCCTCAAAAATTTCTCACAAAATTTTAAAAATTCCCTTGGTAAATCCCTCGGAAATTAATTGTTCGAGGGATTTTCCGAGTGATTATTTTCATCAAAATTTTTTTAATAACTCATTAATGAAAAAAAAGACTTCGAAAAATCCCTCGTAAAATTAATTTCTGAGGGATTTTTTTTATCAATTTTTTTACAAATAAGCCATTTATAATAGAAATATTCCTCGAAAAATCCCTCGCAAAATCATCAAAAATTCTCTCGAAAATTAATTTTGCAAGGGATTTTTCGAGGGAATTTTTTTTAAAAATTTTATTAATAACTCATTAATGGAAAAAAAATCCCTTGCGAAATTAATTTTCAAGGGATTTTTTGAGGGATATTTTTTATCAATTTTTTTACAAATAAGCCATTATTATAGAAATATCCATCTGAAAATTCCTCGGAAAATTCCTCGGAAATTAAATTTTGTGAGGGATTTTCCGAGGGATTTTTTTATCAGAATTTTTTTACGAAGAACCCATTTATGTTAGAAATATCCCTCGAAAAATCCCTAGAAAAATTAATTTTGCGACGGATTTGCGAGAAAATAGTTTTTATCAGAAAATTTTATAGTTTTTTTTTTATTGGAAAATCCCTCGGAATTGCAAGAGATTTTTTCCTCGGTAAAATCCCTCGGTAAATCACACTTTTCTAGTAGTATATGATTTCAAAATTCATAAATAAACGATCAGAGGCTATATTGGATATCTGATTCAAACCACTTTGAAACCAGATCTAAATTAGTCTATCGTTAGACCAACCATTGGTCTATGGTTCAAGTCCTATCCCACAATGGGTCTGAATAAATCCCAAAATTCACTTGAGTTACAAACTAACTCAATTTCATCCCCAGAATAAGTACTACCGCTAATGCCCAGTGCTAGCTAGACATTGCTAGTACAAACTCGGAATTACCCATATGACCAAGTCCTACTTAGATCATGGGTTAAGCCTGTCTCTAGGTCACCTGACTATGTGCGTGACTCCATAGGTTCGAATCTAAGTCAGTAGCATAGGAACACTTCCTATACCAATCGATGTGACCATCTAGTAATGTACCCTACGTTCGAATAGACCGAATGTATGCAAAGCAATATTCAAGAACCTAGGCTATGGTTACCGTATAATTCATCTCCTTGTCCAAATACTCAAGATGGATTTAGGGTTCGCTGCTAACTTTCAAAAACATCTAAGTGTGTTTCAACATGTACAATCCTGTGACTCCTCACATGGATTACCCTGGCCAAGGTTTTACAAAATTAAAATACAAACCGAGTATTAACTCTAATACTTAGAGTTGATAATTCTATCTTGACTCATCATTGATTTAATAAGTACTTGACTATACCTAGCAACCTTCTGTCACTGGATTAGAAATCCAGGTAGTTCAATGCCTAAGTACAGTGAGTTGCTTACTAAGTCACCATGATAGTCTCAGGTCAAAGGGAAACTTATACCCATTGCCCTTATGTGAGATACCCTTGACAGTAGAGTACTCAATAGAGGTGAGCCACTGTTCAGTGAATGTATTCCTACACTCACTTGTATGCCATACTAATTTCATACACTCCTTGGTTTAAGAGGACAAACCAATATATATGGCATACAACGACCTATACTTGACTACATTATTGTCCTAGGTAATAACGTATCATTTGGTCATGAACCCATTTAAGAATTACTCGATAATTCCTCCTTTCTCGAATAAATGTAATTCTAAGGACTACAACATATAAGAGCTCTATTGGAAGATGAAAAATATATGTACTGCCAAAATAACTCTTATTAATCAAATAAATCATGTACAATGAATCATAACCGTCTATAAGCTAGATGATTGGCTGTAGGACATATTTCCTAACAACTCCCACTTGGACTAGAGCCAATCGGAACAGTATCTAATACCCATCTTCCATTTGTGTTCATCGAACTCCTTGATTCCAGAGCTTTAGTAAATGGGTCGGCTAGGTTCTCCTTTCCGTCGATCTTCGAAGCTCGACGTCACCTCGTTCCATGATTTCTCGTACAAGGTGGTAGCGATGCAATATATGCTTGGTGCGGTGATGAGATTTTGGTTCTTTGGCTTAGGCAATTGCTCCAGAACTATCACAGTACACCGAAACAAGACCACCCAGGGCAGGCGCCACTTCCAATTTGCCCAAAAATTTTCGTAGCCATACCGCTTTCTTCGCTGCATCTGATGCTGCGATATACTCTGCCTCGCATACAAAATCTGCCACTGTGTGCTACTTGGAACTCTTTCAACAGATCGCTCCTCCATTTATGGTAAAGACAAACCCTGATACACTCTTGCTATCATCTTTGTCTGACTGAAAACTGGAGTCAGTGTATCCCACAAGCTTCAAGTCAGGTTCTCCATAGATAAGCCATTGGTCTTTAGTATTTTGTAAATACTTAAGGATGGTTTTCACCACTTTCCAATGTGCTTCACCTGGGTTAGACTGGTATCTACTCACTACTCCTAGTGAATATGCTACGTCCGGTCTCGTACATGTCATGGCGTACATAATAGAACCCACTGCCGAAGCATATGGAATCTTACTTATATGTTCCCTCTCGTCAAGAGTTGTCGCACAATCCTTCTTAGAGAGTGAAATCCATGGCCTATCGAAGATAGCCTTTCTTGAAATTTTCATGCTGAACCTTTTCAGCACAGTCTCGATGTACGTTGACTGTGATAATCCCAGCAGCTTCTTTGATCTATCTCTATAGATCTTCATCCCTAGAATGCAAGAAGCTTCTCCCAAGTCCTTCATGGAGAACTGTGACATTAACCAAACCTTTATTCCCTGTAATGCAGGAATGCCATTCCAATTAAGAGAATGCATCTACATACAATACAAGAAACATAACTACAGAACCATTAGCCCATTTACATATGCAGGTTCTTCTCCGTTCTTAACGAAGCCATACGTTTTGATACACTTATCAAAACATATATTCCAACTCCGAGATGCTTACTTTAGTCCATAGATGGACTTTTGGAGTTTGCATACTTTTGATACATCTGCATATATGAATCCTTTAGGTTGTATCATATACACCTCCTCTTCCAGCTCTCCATTCAGAAAAGCTGTTCAAACATCCATTTGCCAGATTTCATAGTCAAAATATGCAGCCAGAGCAAGCATGATCCGAATGGACTTGAGCATTGCTACAGAAAAAAGTCTCGTCATAGTCTATACCATGACGTTGACGATACCCCTTAGCAACCAGACGAGCTTTATAGGTCTCCACCTTTCCGTCTATGCCTCGTTTCTTCTTAAAAATCCATTTGCACCCAATGGGTTTTATCCCTTCAGGTGGATCCACAAGTGTCCATACACTGTTGATCTCCATGGATTCCATTTCGGATTTTATGGCCTCAAGCCATTTCTCAGAATCAAACCTCTGCATTGCATCCATATAGGTGATGGGATCCTCATTGTTCTCATCAAGCTCAACAGGATCGCCATCATGGACCAAGTAACTGAAGTATCTGTTGGTTGATGTGGTACTCTATCAGATCTCCTTAATATTTTCTCAATGGGCTCTGGGTTTAATTTAATCAAAGTCGGTTCTATAGAGGCTTCAGAGCATATAGGTACTTCTACCTGTCGAACTTCATCAAGTTCAACATTAGCAGCCTTAGTTCTTTTAGCAAGAAACTCCTTTTCCAAAAAGGTAGCTCTAAGACCGACGAACAATTTTCGTTCTTCAGTATGGTAGAAATAATATCCTTTAGTCTCTTTGGGATACCCAACAAAAAAATATTTGTCAGACCTAGGTCCTAGTTTATCTGTCTGCAATTTTGACATAAGCTGGACACCCCATACCCTAAAGTGTGAGAGCATTGGCTTATGTTCAGTCCATATCTCATATGGAGTCTTAGTAACAGACTTGCTTGGAACCCTATTAAGAATATAACATGTTGTCTCAAGTGCATATCCCCAAAAGGAGAGAGACATATTGGCAAAGCTCATCATGGATCGAACCATGTCCAACAGGGTTCGATTCCTCCTTTCAGACACACCATTTAACTGGGGTGTCCCTGGAGGAGTCATTGAGAGAGAATCCCATTCTCCTCAAGATATGTCAGGAACTCACTTGAAAGATATTCACCTCCTCGATCTGATCGAAGGATTTTAATATTCTTTCCAGTCTGTTTCTCTACTTCATTACGATATCGTTTGAACATTTCAAACGACTCAGATTTATGTTTCATCAAGAAAACATAACCAAACCTAGAGTGATCGTCTGTAAACATAATGAAATAGCTAAACCCACCCATGGCAGTGGTATTCACGGGTCCACATACATCCGTATGTATGAGACTTAGAATATCTCTAGCTCTTTCACCTTTTCCAGTAAAGGGTGATTTGGTCAATTTATCAAGAAGACAAGATTCACATATTGGAATTGATTCACAATCAATGTCATTGAGGATACCCTCTCTACTAATTTATTAATCTGTTCTTGTTAATGTGACCCAGCCTACAGTGCCACAGGTATGAATCACCAACATTATCATCCTAGGCCGTTTGCTTGGAGTACACATCACATTTATAGGTCATGATAACATAAAAATGCCATTGCACAATTGTCCACACATTACAGAAGTATCATTCACAATGATGTTCATAACATCATTCTTTATTGAAAAATCAAATCCTTCAATAGCCAATTGGCCTACAGAAATGACATTTAATAAGAAATTAGGACAATAGTGACATTCACTTAGCATAACATTACATGATTCAAAAAATAGCTCTACTACTCCTAACGTATGACTGGAACTCGACTTCCATCACTCACGTTCAGGAATCTTTCGCCATCCTTGAATCTCCTACTAATTCGAAGTCCCTGCAAAGAATTGCAAATATAAATTGGACTGCCGGTATCTAATACCCAATTAGTAGTATCACAAATAGAGAAACTACAAGATGTTATCACAAAGTACCTTGTCCAGCAACTACTTGCTGCTTTTTCTTCCTTGGTCTGTTAGGATCCAGGGTTGCAATGTATTGAGGATAGTTCCTCTTCCAATGACCCAGCTTTTTGTAGAAGAAGCATTCCATTGGTTCTTGTCAGCCTTAGCTTTCTTCTTAGCCTGATTATGCTCATCATTTTGCACTTTTTTATTCTTATTCCTTTTCTTCATCCCTTTCTTAAAGGAACGACGACCTGCTCCAAAACTCCCACTAAATTTACCAAGCCCTTTTGGAGCTGGTGATCCTTCTCATAAGTCTGCAGTAAACCCAGTAAACCATGGTAGTTTACTACAGGTTTTGTCATTCTAAAATGACTGAGAAAATCCAAGTAGGAACCAGGCAGGGAGTTCAATATAGCATCCTTCCCAAGCTGCTTATGCAGGGAAAAGCCGAGCTTGCCCAAGCGCTCGATCATCTCAATCATGTACAATACATGATCAGTGATCGATGCCCCTTCATGCATTCGAGCATTGAAAATGGCACTAGACACTCTGTACCTTTCAACGTCATCTGGTGTGCCGAAGGACTCCTTCAACTTTTGAAGGATCTCTTAGGTTGGGCTTCCTCAAACTTCCTATTGAACTCATCATTCATGGAGGCAAGCATAATGCACCGTACTATGGTGCAATCATTGACCCACTTCTGATAAGTGTCTCTGACCGCAGTGCGAGCATTCGAAGCTGGCTCCTCAGGTTCAGGATCCATTATCACAAAAGAATCCTCTCGTGTTCCTAGACTATTCTGAGTCTTCGATACCAGCTATCGAAGTTGGGACCCATTAGTTTGTCATTGTCCAACAATGAACGGAGCGACAAATTGGTTGATATGATCTGAAAGGATAACCAAAACCTATTAGCTTACATGATTTATTAATCCTAAAGACATGGACTTTAGTCTAAGGTCTTGCCACTATATTATTCAGATTGGTAGTCTTTATTCCAATCCGAGAAATTATCCCTAATTCCTTAGTGGGTACTAGAATCCAATAGACAACACATGAGCTCGACTTTGGCCGGCCCACCCATGTGCATCTAAAGGTAGGTTCTTTAACCAATTGCTTCTCCAAGCAATTTCTAGTAATCTATTTTGCCCTAGGGTGCACTTCCCTTGGCCTTTTGGCCTCCTATTGAAGGTCCTAGTTAGGTCCAACCATTAACATGACAAAATTTAATGTTTCTAACCAACGAATAGTCAAGCCCGACTTTGGCCGGCTCACCTACTACCGTTAAGAGAGTTGCACTAAGTCATCATATTATGAATGATAATTCCAATAGCCTGATGATCACCCAACCTTTGGGTCTGCCAATGATCACCCAACTATTGGACCCATTACCATCCACTTAATGGGAGGCTAAGACTTAGTTATTCCATAACTTCATCTTTTCAAGGACCTAATAATTTTAGGGTTGATCAAATTGTGACAAATGAGGAAAGACATGAACCTTAATCAAGAATCATCCCACTAACTATTAGAAGGGTTTATGAACAATTGGTCCATGGGCTCCTAAAATCAGTCAAAACTGATAAGCCTTAATTGACATGGGTTAACTCAAATCAATAAGCTATCCAATGGATTCTGGTTGACCACATTGGCCAGGTAAGTGGAATCAAAATGGGTTGTGTCATTAACCATCTTGCCTTAGGCATCATCTGGTTTACCAGACTCAATTAGACTAGCCTAAAGACTCGGGCTCATCGCTGAGCCAAAAATCAAGTCCGTTTAGATGTATGGACTGATTAATCTAACTAATCAGGAGATGTTTAGAGAAAAAACCTAATTCAACATTTGATTAGACTTAATTCTCTACTTGGTTCATTCATTCTAAACTCAGGTCTAACCCAATTACTGAACCTGACCCAAGCTAACCCATTTATCCAGATTTGTGGATTTATGATTTAAAATCTTTTAGTCATCAACTTAATTCTTAATTAAGTTAATCTAATTTTCTAATTTGAAACAATTTCAAGTTTATCTTGTAAAACAATTTTACAATATTTTATTTATGATCCAAAATTTTAATGTTAATTTAATTAACATTTATGTCATAATTTAATATTAGATCTAATCTATAATATCATGACATTCAGATCAAAAATGTAAAATAATTTTAACCTTTTTTATTATTTTATTTTAGATCTATTTCATGGATCATAACTTAATTAGCACCTGTGGTGAGGGTGACAGAGGTTGTAAACCTCAACAAACTGGACGGCTAGATGAATCCACCCAATCCAAATCATTGCAAAGCATAGGGTTCTAGATATACATTAGTCCTACTAATAAACATGCTTTAATCATACTTTATATTTAGATCTACATTAGATCTACTTTAGAACATGCTTTGATCATTAATAAACATGCTTTAATCATGTATCATATTTAGATCTACACTAGATCTACTTTAAAACATGCTTTGATCATTACAGATTTACTATGCATTCCTAAACCTGGGAGGCTCTGATACCATTTGAAAGGAAAATTTGATTTTACGATGCCCTAGGATCTCAGTTTATTTGTATGCATGTATTTTATTTAAATTTAATCTAATTAAATTTATAAAATACATCATGTATATCTGTAATTGAAAGCATGCAAAATTTAAAATCAAATTTATACCTTTTAGTTTGCATACCTGATGCAGAAACTAGATGTAGATCTAATCTTCTGTGAATAGTTTCCTGTTGATGCCTTGTGAGAATCGCATGTGCTACTCCTCTATTTCGTACGCATGCCAAGAAACCTTGAGACAGGGGATATTGAAATAGAAGGGATGAAGAACTCTTCTCCAACAAAGGAGACCCTCTCTTCTTGACTTCTCTGATTTTTGGACTCTTCTTTCTCTGTTACGTTATCGTCGAAGTTGAGAAAAGTTTCTTAAATAAACCCATCGTAAAACAACCCAAAACAACCTTTTTGAATTTGTTTTACGATACGATAACATCCGATCTTCGAAAGCGGATGGGTTATGGGTGTTCACGCGTTGTCAAAGCGTGAAGAAAATTTTATAAAACAAATTCACGGATTCATATCATCTCAATGGTAAGATCGTAATTTAAATTATCGCAATGGCAAGATCGTAATTTAAATAAAATTTTCAATAATGGAAAATTGTAATTTATACGAAATTTTAAATTCACGCCATCTCAATGATAGAATCGTAATTTAAACAAAATGGCAAAATCTTAATTTACATGAAATGGTAGAATCATAAATTTTTTGAAGTTTTAAACTCTCGTTAGCTGCCCGCAACGATAATTTACAAATATTAAAAAATATTTATAAATACGAAAATAATCAGATTAAATCCGTTTGAAGTTCAAATTGAAATCCGAAAGAACCTATGCGAAGATCTCGAACCATACTTCGCATTGGACTTATTTAATTTTTAATTTAAAGTAATTTATGATTTTAAAATTCCTAAATAAATGATCAGAGGCTATATTGGATATCTGATTCAAACCACTTTGAAACCAGTTTAAACTACTCTATCGTCAGACCAACCATTGGTCTAAGGTTCAAGTCCTATCCCACAATGGGTCTGAATAAATTCCAAAAATTTACTTGAGTTATAAACTAACTCAATTTCATCCCAGAATAAGTACTACCACTAATGCCCAGTGCTAGCTAGACATTGCTAGTACAAACTCGTATTACCCATATGACTAAGTCCCACTTAGATCATGGGTTAAGCCTATCTAGGTCACCTGACTATGTGCGTGACTCCATAGGTTCGAATCTAAGTCGGTAGCATAGGAACCTTCCTATACCAATCGATGTGACCATCTAGCAATGGTACCCGACATTTGAATAGACCGAATGTATGCAAAGCAATATTCAGGAACCTAGGCTATGGTTACCGTATAATTCATCCCCTTGTCCAAATATTCAAGATGAATTTAGAGTTCACTGCCAACTTCCAAAAACATCTAAGTGTGTTTCAACATGTACAATCTTGTGACTCCTCACATGGATTACCCTGGCTAAGGTTTTACAAAATTAAAATACAAACCGAGTATTAACTCTAATACTTAGAGTGGACAATTCCATCTTGACTCATCATGATTTAATAAGTACTTGACTATACCCAACAATCTTCTGTCACTGGATTAGAAATCCAGGTAGTCTAGCGCCTAAGTACAGTGAATTACTTACTAAGTCACCATGATAGTCTCAAGTCAAAGGGACACTTATACCCATTGCCCTTCTGTGAGATACCCTTGACAGTAGAGTACTCAACAGAGGTGAGCCACTATTTAGTGAATGTACTCCTACACTCACCTATATGTTATACTAATGTCATACACTCCTTGGTTTAAGAGGACAAACCAACATATATGGCACACAACGACCTATACTTGACTACGTTATTGTCCTAGGTAATAATATCATTTGGTCACGAACCCATTTAAGAATTACTCGATAATTCCTTCTTTCTCGAATAAATGTAATTCTAAGGACTACAACATATAATAAGAGTTCTATTGGAAGATAAAAATATGTTGTACTGCCAAACTAACTTTTATTAACCAAATAAATCATGTACAATAATCACAACCGTCTATAAGCTAGATGATTGGCTGTAGGACATATTTCCTAACAAAACACCATGCCAGGATCGAAAATCGTATAGCCAACGCCCTAAGTCATCGATCCTTGTGTTTGACATCAATCAGCATTGAAGTCATAGGATTCGATAGGTTGAAGAAGAATACCCCAATTCCTAACTTTAGTGAAGTTCATCAAACTCTACAACATGGACCATCTAGCTTATTTAGCGATTATACTCTACATGATGGTTTTCTTTTTAAGGACAATAAGCTTTGTATCCTACGAACATTGATTGGAGATTTCTTAGTGTGGAAAATTCATGCTGGAGGATTGGCTAGCCAATTTGGAAGAAATAAGACCATATTAACCATTGAAGAGCAATTTTACTGTTCAAGCCTTAAGAGACATTAGCCAATATTATTGCCCGATGTAGGATGTGTGCTGTTGCTAAACATCAAGGTAGAACACTGGGTTATACACTCCTTTACCTATGCCTGAGTGTCCATGACAGGATCTTAGCATGGACTTTGTTTTAGGATTGCCCAAGACCCTTAGGAAACATAATTCAATCTTTGTAGTGGTCGATAGATTTTTAAAGATGGCCCATTTTATACCATGTTTCCAAACTTTTGATGCCTCTAGGGTAGCCAAGCTTTTTCTCGATCAAGTAGTTAAATTGCATGGGTTATCTAAGATCATTGTTTCTGATAGGGATGTCCATTTTACGAGTTATTTTTGGAAAACCCTTTGGTACCTACTAGGAACAAAATTGAACTTCTCAACTGCTTATAACCCCCAGACTGATGGATAAACCAAAGTAATAAACATAAGTCTAGGAAACTTATTGAGGTGTCTTGTAGGAGAAAGTCTAGAAAACTGGGATATGCTATTACCTCGTGCTGAATTCGTTACAACAGCTCAGTCAATAGGACTATGATAAAAGTTCCTTTGAGATTGTCCATGGTTATAAACCTAGGATACCTATCGACCTCAATCCATTACCCACTCATGCACGAACGTCTGAGTCTGCCGAGTCATATGCACAACATATTAAGGAATTGCATAAGAAGATTAGTAAGAAAATTCAAATGAGCAATGAAGTCTATAAGCATATGGCCAATTCATGTAAATGAATGAAAGAATTCATTATAGGGGACTTTGTCATGGTTCAAATTTCATTATAGGGGACTTTGTCATGGTTAAACTTAGACCTGAAAGGTTCTTGCCGAAAACTATAAGAAATTGCATGCCAGGGAGTTGAACCTTTCAAAGTATTAAAGAGAGTTGGACCAAATGCATATGTGTTAGAGTTACCACCAGATTATGACACTAGTTCAACATTTAGTTCAACATTTAATATTTTGATCTGAAAGAATACAAAGAGCCAACATTAATTCCTAGTGAGCCTTTTGGATCTTACCCAGCTTTGAGAGTGAAACCCTACCTGAGTGTCCATCAGCAATTCAGCCAGAGCAGAGAGATAGGATTGAACGTATCTTGGATGACCAGGCAATTACCATAAGAAATAAGGGCTATCAACGTTATCTAGTTCGATGGCAAGGAAGGCCAGAATTTGAGGATTTCTGGATCATCCGAGAGGATATGCAACAAATCGATCCAGACCTGCTAGAAAGGTATCAAAGTCAGACCAGTCCTTACTCGATAGGGTCGAGTTCATCCCATCCCAGGAGAATTGGTGCGGACACCAAAGTTTGAAAGTGGCTTCGATCTAATTCATTATGGCTTTAATTCTTTCATGTGTCCTGTAAATAGAATAATAATTTTACTTCTTTAAATTTGAGTCATGTAATTAAAGTTGGCTTATTTCAATTTGGGTTCTTGAGTCCAAGGGGGATCAAATTGGTTTATATTTAGTGAATTTAGTAGTTGGATTCAAGAGAGATATGAAATTGGGTTCAAGGTAAGCAAGTGAGTTTGAAGATTGGATGCATTCAATCACTCCAACAAATCAATCCAACATGGATGCCACTTCAGCAAGCATTGTTGGATACTATGTCAACCTCTTGGTGTATACCTCATCAAGCCACATCACCATATGCCACATCACTAAGAAAATTCAAATTCAAAGGAGCCAACCACTTTTCTTTTCTCTTTTAAGCTTAGTTATAAGTTGTTTCAACCCTCCACCCTTATAGCTAGCTTAGGTTGCAACTTCCTATGAAAAAGCTTTATGTAATTTGAATTTTTAAAAGTCTTTTGGAGGCTTATAAATACTACTCCAAGCTCTCTTGTAAAGATAATTTATGATGAATAAAAGTTGAGTTTATTTTCTTCTATTTGTATTGGCAAATGTCCTTCGAGAGGGAGTGGGTGAGAGGCCTTTAGCTACTTCAAGAAAGTCATCTCCACACCAAGATCCATTAGCCATTTTTTCCATTCTACCATCCCATCCCATGTTCCAAGGTGCAAGAAGACTCCACAAAGAAGGCTGGCCAAGCCAAATTTTTATGTTCTTAACTCTAATTTGGTTTGTGTAGGATTTTCGAGAATTCCAAGTTCAAAAAGAAGGTCTTTCGTAACAAGAAACAGATACAAGAAGTCCTTCGACTAGATGAATCTCTTTGTCATCCAAGAACTTCATCCTTGAGTGTAAACCTTCCGATCTCTGATATATTAATGGCTGAATACCCCTCTTTCAACATTTTTCGATCTGAAATATTAGAGTAACTAAGCCCTAACCCGTGTGGTTTCTTAGCCATAAAGATCCTTTCTCTTTACTATTTTGAAGGATTCTTATCTAAGTCTAGTTTAATATGCAAATCCCTTCATAAAAATTTCTGCTCTTTTACATGAAAATATAGCCTAGCTTCACTTATTTTTCATTTAGTTATTACTATCTCCTCCTAGATTGCATATTCCACTTCATCTCTCATCGGGTGTGCTCACCACCTCAATTAGACCTAAGGATTTTAATTTTCTTTTCTAATTAGTTTTCTACCTCAACTTTATAAATCTTAAACCTATAAAAACTTCATCCTTAGTTTTGAGAAGAAGAAAAAAATGATTGATGAAGGTAACAAAATAGTTATTACCACCTCTAGCTAGAGTTCTAATGGAGTTGCAAATTAACATTACCATATATGAGCTCGAGTACTATAGAATTTCTTTCAACCCTCTTAAAGGGTATCTAATTAATTTAGATTTTGGTACACACTTCACATTTAGATTTTCCATCAATATTAAATTTTAGAATTAATTTTAAATTCATCATATGCCATATTCTATCAAGATGCACATGCCGAAGTCTTTCATGCCACATATGATAATCATATACATTTGTAACTAGATAAAGAAGAAGGAATGATTTTATTATATTCATCATTTGAATATAGTACATTTAATTTGAAGAGACCATTATAAATATACCATTTTCTAATGAAAAGGTCACCTTCAGTAATTATAACCTTATTGCACTCAAGGACCATTTTATAGCTCTGCTAGATTGGAAGCAACCTACTAAGTACTAACTAATTTCTTATGGACTCCTGCAATATATAGCATGTCGTGAAGAATTAAAACCTTGTCGGATGCCATTTTCAGGTCCGTACATCCTCAATCCAATGCTTGAGCTAATGTGTTATTCTCAAGAATCATGCCTCCTTCACTTGAGTCCTAAAAAGTAGAGAAATAGGAGTAATCAAAACTCATATGAATATTTGCTCCTAAGTCCAACCACCGGCCAAGACTAGTAAAGGTGGTTAGGCTTATAAAGGGTTTAAGCTATATTTAAAGAAAGGGTCTTCTACCTCCAACACATGGGCTTAAGGTGCAACAACTCTTTTCCTTTCTTTAGAGGTTATGTTTTATTATAATAATAGTTTCTCACAATGTGGTAGGTCCTCTCGTACATAAAGCAAATCTTATCTTAAGACCCTTGACCTTAGTTTGGATTAGGTTTAGGTTTGAAGTTCTTGGGCTTTGATTTTATGTGGTCCTTGCTAGACTTGGACCGTTGTCTCTATTTAGATTTGTTTTAGATAAGATTAACTCTAACTTGTCCTTCAGATTATGGGTTTTTGAATCTATATTGTTTGTCTATCAAGACTCGAGTTAAGGACATTTCTCCTTACTTATGGATCAAGCTTTTGACAAACTCGATCCTAGAAGAAGGGAGTTTATCCAAAGACGAGAGCTTGAATTCCTTTGAGAACTTGGTCTCTTAATTTGAACCTTCCTAAGAATTTTTTGAAATTAATGGAGTTATTCATCAATGGGTTGTCATCTACCATGGTGAACCTAAGGAAAGTTGAGGCATTGAACCTTTCAATACTAGCATCATCGAACTCGTATTCAGACTCAGGTTTTCCAAAGATTCTTAGTGCCCTTGATCTTATAATAAATATCATATAAAGAGTTATAGAGAGCATTAAAAATCATGCTTTTTACAATGATAATTTAAATCCTAAAGGTCTTGTAAATAGGATGTCTGGTGGTAGATTTAGAGGGTATAGATGAACTAGAAGGTTGGTATTACGAAAAGGATAACTCTTTAGAGATTTCTTAGATAGCTGACCAAAGATTTAGAGTGGTAAGCCAAAATTATATATAGTTTTGCCACTCTTAAAACCAATTCTAACAAATTTTTTAGGTTTGAGGTTGAGGACATCATATCTATGAGTCACTCATTTTATGCAAGTCACAGGGTCTAAAATATCAAAGCCAATAATTTCAAACCTACAATAAAATTAATAAACAAACCTTTACTTTATGCACAATTTATTTTACTTATTTATTTTTTGATTTAGTATATAAATTGTAATTTTTAATTAGCAAGCTGTTAAATTTACAATTTCATCAAGTATGTGAAATAATAATTAGATAAAATGAATCAATCGTGCAAATCTATAATTTATCATGCAATGCAAATATTAGATGAAACTATACTTATTTATTTATTTTTACTTTTAATCTATTTATCATAAAAGAATTTATTCCACCGTTCTAAGATTGTTCATAAAATTATGCGGAGGTATGCTAAATAGTAGATTTAAAGGAAAATATGATCAATTCTAAATAGTAATAAAATAATAAAATATAAAATTAAAATATGCTAAATAAATTAAAAGAATAAGATATTACTTTTTATGAGGATCATTAAAGCACTAAATATTAAAGAAAATAAAAAATCAGGCCTACAAAATATGCAGCAAAGCACTGCCCTTAAAACCAACGACCCTCGTACATGTTACCCATTACAATAGTTTTTAAGGTACAAACTTAGGGTACATTCTCAAAAGACTTAGCTAACAGTACGATTAAAAGGAGCTGATATGGATCATATATACTTGCTATAATAATAATAAAAAATTTTGTGACCTAAAACATTAATATTGAAGGGACTAAGGTCTGTCTAATTTTTTTGTTCTGCTCGCATCTGGGTGGGATCAGGTTGATCAACTCGTCTTTCAGGAAACGGCTGTGCAAATCTTGCATCATGCACGGAACATTTTCTGATGAGAAACGGAACTATGCATAGGACCTAGCTACGGATCGACAAAGCCCTCCTTTTTCTTTTTTGTACCCAAAAAAAAGAGAGAGAGAAAGCAATGCAAGTATGCGACGCAACAGGATGTTTACCTATTTTTTATGGTTTTAAAATTTGGACCAAAATGAAAAACCTATTCAATCTCGATTTTTAATTTTTTTAATTTTAATATATAAAAAATTAAAAAAAATATTTAAATGATTAAAAAAGAATATTTGATAAATGATATTAGGATTAATTTTTTAGATTTCTATTTTTTTATTTAAATTGATATTATATATATTAAATTAAAAATTAATTATGATATCATTCGATTCAATCAAACCGATTTATCCGATCGAATTGATTACCTACGACCCAAATATCAAATCAATTTGTTATCCGCTCCTATTTTCAAAACATTACCCTTTATCACAACATTCCAGCCGTTGCCATGATTATCTCCTGGGATTTGGCAATAAGATCATGACAATATACTGGCGCAATATGGGAACGACTGAATAACAAACCATGGGGGGAATTAATAGGTAAGCAGTTGGCATCATGAGGGTGCCAGGCCAGTTTCCTTTCTCTCCCCCTTTGATTTTTTTCTAAAAGCTTTGAAAACCCCTGACAATTGTCGCATGACAAATTACTTACATTCATTGAAGATTATAATTAGATAGTAGAAATTAGGCATATTTGAGCAACGTTATGCTCCATTAGTAACATGACAAATTAGACATATCCTCCACACAAAGTATGATAGGTAGTTTTTTCTCATGGTGTCAGCAAACTGTGGTCAAATCTTTCTTCCAACAAAGATTCAAGAAAAGCAGGCAACCTAAAAAGGAGGATGAATTGGGTTTAAAAAAATTAAAGCTTCACTTGGAGAATAATACAAATAAAACTTAAAGCAATTCAAGATAAATTTAGATAAACATAATGAAGAGATTAGCAAGAAAATAAGTAGCAAAAAAGTAAAGATGGTGCAATAATTTAATAGTGGTTCGGCACTTCTTGCCTGCATTCACTTTTTAAGTCTCCTACTTGGATATTCAGGTGAAAGTCAAACCCTTCTATAACCTTTTTTTATATTTTTTTTTTTTCATTAGGCTAGGGAATAACTCTTATAAGCAAAATCAACTGACTCTCAAATCAGCACTCAAAAGATGTGAATATGCCAATAAAGCTTTAAACTTAGGTTAGGAGGGTAAGTGCACTAACGGCTCAAGATGGCTTAACTAAGGATTTTGAACCCAAAAACTCATGCTTAAACCAGAAAACAATCCTTAAATTTATGTGAATTAAAAATATGTCAGTTAAGGCTTTTAAGTAGCTTCAACAATCATATGAAATTATAATTGTTTGGTTATCAAAGGCCTAGGATGGATTGATGGCTAGGCTTAGCCCAGTTAACCATCCTAACCTATAGCAATCGATAGCCGAGTTAGGATAGCAAGTAGTTAAAAACAGGTTTTTGCCAGTTGTTCATAGTCTTCTTTATTATTTTAGGGTCTAGTCAACAACACATGCTTGGTTTTAAAATTTTATGATAATTTTATTATAATTATGATCCAAAACCTAATTTAAATCATTTTTAATGTTCATTTAGCCTTATAAACTAAAAATCCTACCTAAGTTTTATATATGGTCTTTATGAAAAATAAAATGTTCAATTAAACTTCTTTCCTTCTGACATCGATGCATCGAATGATCTTTGAATTTGTAAATATGCCTTCTCTGACTTATATGCGAGGGAACATACAATAATCTAATTATCATAACTCAAGTATACTATTAGTAACTTAATCAATGTCTTATTATTATCAAAATATATATTATTGAACCCTAAGATTCAACAATCTTTTCCCTTTTTATTATGACAAAACATAAATTTGTAAGTAAAAAACATAGAATGAGATGTTAATATTTTCTTTACTTAATGCTACAAATACATATAATTAGGTTAGCACTAGTATTAACTGCTAAATTTTCTATGCCTAGCTCCCTCTCAACTCGTGTTTTCCCTCCATCTGATTGTTTTAAATTAAAATAAGGCTTAAAATAGAAAATGAAACATATCAAAAGAACATATTAAAAGCCCATTGCAAAATATCACAAAAAACTAGATATCAATAAAATCTATAAAATTCAGCAGAAATTTAGAATTTCAATATTAAGCTTCATAAAAAATCTACGAACTTGTATATGCTATTCCTCATTTTGGCATCATCAGATGGGGGACAAAAAAAAAAAAAAAATTAGGGGAACATTCTACATAGCCAAAAGGTATGATATATATCATCCATCTAGGCCAAAAAATGTCATCACAAGAGTCATAGCAACAAAAGTCTTAATAAAAGAGTTATCATAAAAACAACCAGAACATAATATCACATCCAAGTTATCATAGAATCATAAAAAACATACATCATATCCATCTACATCATTAGAAACATGACAACAATGAGCATAACATCAACAAGAACCTCTCAAGGATATTGCTGTCGAAGAAGATCCATCATGGTGTCAAGGCGTACAGTATATCTGAGACATCCTGGCACGTACATGACTGTCGTGTCCTGGAGCAAAGATTGGACCATATGATAGAATCAATTGAACATCTTGTTGTAGCTTGAAATATTCATCCAAGATCGATGCAACGGCTGACAATGTTTATGATGAGCTAGGTGCCGAAAAGTAACTCGCTAAGGCCCTCAGGCGGGTTGATCGTTATCGTTAAGAGTCAAAGTCCGTCTCACTGTCAGCAACATCGCCCCTCCTATGTATTAGGGATGATGATTTTCTTGTTTGACGGTTTACCCGGTGGATACCATTATTACCCTCTGTTTGGATAGAGAGAAAACTAGGGAGGAAAGAAAACTAGGAGAAAAAATAGGAGAGAAAATAAAATTTATTTTGTTTGGATGGAGAGAAAAGTCGGGAGGAAAGAAAACTAGAGGGAAAATAGAGAGAAAAAAGTGGTGGGTCTCACATAAAAGTTTTCTCTCCGAAACCGAAGAGATTTCGGAAAGAAAACTCAAAAGTACCTTTTATTTTCATTCCAATATTGACCCTTCCAAAAACAAGCATTTTTTTAATCATCTAAGGGATATTGTCATTGTAAATTATCAACTTTTCTTTCCTCTCTATTTTCCTCCCCTCATCCAAAGGAAGGAAAGAAAATATTTCTCTTTAATTTTCTTTCCTCCCACTTTTCTCTCCATCCAAACAGAGCATTAATGAATAAAAAATTTTTCGATCTAAATGGCTTAACGGGTAAAAAAGTAAATGGTCATTAATGACTAAACCGATAAACAGCCAGAATGGTATCCTCCATTCCGTTCCCGTTTATTCATTTCTTAGCTTTAATATAATATTTAATATATATATATATATATATATATAAATATTAAATATTTAAAATAAATAAAATATATATACTAAAAAAATCTAATAAAACATGTTTGAATCTCCTTGTTTACTCTCTTTTTCATGCAACTACACTAAATATCAAAGCTAGAACTTTTTTTATTAATATTTTTTAAAACTTTTAATAAATTATAAATTTAATAAAATAATTTTATTTTTTTATATAAACACTGAGTGCACGTTTACTCAACCGAATATTATCATTTCCATCTGCCATCCCTATCCGTTATTCCTTTGTTGAGCCTTATCCTTTGGAAGATAGTATCAGAAGAGAAATTACGTGGTTGACTCAACCTTCTCCCCTTCTCCTGAAATCAACTCAAGGTTAAAAAACTGAAAGATTCACCTTATATATAAAAGAAAGCTAAAAAAACCAATTGGCCACTTCCAAGGATTCGAAAAGCAGAACACAGTGCAACAGCAAGATTTTAGAACAGGTCAGGCATCTGTAATGGAGGCTAATTATGAATATTAATTAGGCTAAACTACGAATCCCATTTCGTTGAAGATGGACGGTGTATATTTGTATAAAAGACTTATAGTGTGACTACCAATTTCAATAATAGAAACCTTTACTATACTTGCTTTACAGTCCAAAGTGTGGAATTCAAGCATGCAATTACTCAACAGCCGGCAACTTATGTTCAAGTCCTACATGTTAGATTCAAAATGTGATGCCCCTCTTAATAATCTTACATAAGGAAATTAGAAGTTGGTTGTATGGTTTATAACCGATTAAGGAAGATGGACAAATACCAATTGGATCCCTTTTAGGCTGTAGTGGCCCAAGTTAATGCGATGTCTTGTTTCTTTAACGAAACGGATTCGTGGATCAAACCTGTGGGGTGGTAGATTATGATGTGTGATGCCCCTTGCATAGTCCTACATCAGCAAATTGGGAGTTAGTTGTATGGTTTATAATCAGTTAAGAAAGATGAACAAGTACCAATTGGATCCTTTTTGGACTGCGATAGTCCAAATTGGTGTGGACCTTATCTGTTTTGCTTTCTTGTAACGAAAGGGGTTCATGGATGCTGCGAGCCCAAGGCTCAAAATACTACATTTTGGAATTCAAGCATGCAATTACTCAACAGCCTTGCCTGAGAGCAACTGCAACTTATGTTCAAGTCATACTTGTTAGATTCAAATCAATAAAAACCTTATCAGCAAATATTATCAGAACTGTAAAATTATTAGTTCAATTTAGTAAATCCTTTCATTCGCAACATATTACTCC
The DNA here is from genome assembly GCA_900491605.1 of Calamus simplicifolius. Classification (NCBI taxonomy): domain Eukaryota; kingdom Viridiplantae; phylum Streptophyta; class Magnoliopsida; order Arecales; family Arecaceae; genus Calamus; species Calamus simplicifolius. The sequence goes on from UESW01002429.1 coordinate 110,463, forward strand.
TCTAGGTTCAGGTAATCATGCAGTAAATATAGTTCGATATTTAACCATAACAAACCATCCTAATCCCAACTATTTATTTCTCTCTTTCCATCGTCATCATATTAGCCTACATTTAAACATCAAGAATGATAGAAAAGAAAGAGAGAACAGAGATAAAAGACAAAAACACATGCATTTAGCATATTGTACGTTAAGTTTCATTCATGGTTTTAAAAATCGAACCGGACCAATTAGTCAAACCAATTCAACCAGAAATTGGCCATAATTTCAATCCAATTTTATTATTAAAGTTGACTTTTATATAACCCAATAAAAATTGAAAAAGCCCATTGAATCGATCGGGTTCTGAAGAATCGGTCTAACTCCAATTTTTAGACTTTTAGTTTTAATAAATGAAATTAGGATTGAATTTTTTTTGAATTTTGAATTTTTCACTTGGATTGATATTTATATTTTATTATTTTTATATTATTAAATTAAAAATTAATTATGACAACATCTAGTTCAACCGATTGAACCAATTGATGTATGACCTAGATGTCAAGCGGATTTGTTATCCGATCCGATTTTCAAAACTTTCGTTTCATCTAAAAAAATCCCTAGAACATCATCATTATTGCTAAAGCAATTTAACTACTTCAAGAGCAGTCAATTAGAATTTTAGTTCAACTGGCTAATATAACCTTTGGAATAAATGCCTACCTAATTTTCCTCATGGATTTCCCATTCTCAATCCCATCCACCATTTGACCGTTTTTCATTTTCCATTTTCCATTTCCTTTTCCCCATCTCCCTCACCAAACTACCTAACCCCTTTGCCTTCCCCTCCACTGTCCTTTGTGCCATTTAAAATCAGGAAAGGTTTTTTATGTTTGTTTTAAATGCCAATGTTACGCCCCAGATCCGATATTGGATCTAGGGGTGGCAACGCGCGGCATGCCTAACATGCAAGGTGTCTTGAAATATAGGGATAATAACTATATATCATCCAAATTCAAAGTGTTCTTAATACAAACCATAATTATATTTTTAGGCTACATGCCAAAATACATAATTCAATGGGGTTACAACGAAATATTGGATCTAAGTCACTCTAATAGCTGCTCCAACTATCCCAAATTCTCATCTTCAGTTCTGTGGCTCTGAAAAACATTATGAGATTTAAATGAGCTTACACTTAATAAGTAAGCTGACTATAATATAATATAATTACTTCATGCTTTTATCAACTCAAATTTTTCCATAATAAACATCTGCCAAGCTTCCATATTCAAATATATTTTACCATGTTATCAAAATGCATCATATGCTCAAAATAATTTGGAAACAATTGCTATATATAGCATTTCAAGAATATATAATTTCAGAAAAAACCACTGTAAGTAGCATATAAAAATGCATTTTTATATCAATGTCCCATGGCCACACACTATGTACACAGAACACTCCCCTCCGGTGTATCCTCCATAAATATCCCCTAGGAGTCAGGGTCTGGAACCAGCGTCATGAACTTACATCATATCATATCCTGCTACAGCACACCCTAAAAGTGTGTTCTCCATATACCCCCCTATGGAGATGGTTTCCGATGCCATGTGGCATAATATTGCCATATCCTGTCACAGCACACCTTCTGAGTGTGTGTTCTCCATATACCCCCCTATGGAGTTGGATCCCGGTGCCAAGTGAGTCATGCAACATATCACATCATATTATATATAGTGGACCATGGTGGGACATATTATCATATACACAAAGTATCAATTTCATGTCACATTTGCCAAATAGCATGTATCATTGCAAAAATGCAATCCATATACTTTTCATAATTACAGTGAATTAAACATGTCAAATACACATGTATATTTATAAAACCTTTAATAATTTCAAAGGCCATGCCAATTGATCAGTTCCACATAGATACCAAATTATTTGTAAAATATAATGAATAATAAACTAACCATAGTAAATGCTCATTTTTGGCATGGGTACCTAAGCAGCATCAATTTCTCAATTTTTAGTCCCCAAAATTAGCATATCAAAATAGCTTTTAACTCTACCCAGTTTAATCCCGAGGCCAACTTGGGGCTTGAATATTTCACAATATATAAGCCCAAATGGAAAATAAAAATACCCCAAGAAACTAGGATCAACACTGATCTGGAGCATATTTTTATTTTTTATTTTTGGCCCAATACAGGGTCCAAATAGTGGCCCAAAAATAGCCTGTGAGCCGGACCAACTGGGCCCAAATGAAAAACGGCCCAGCCGGCCCGCAAATCCCCCGCCTCCCCTGTTTCGCCCGAAACAGGGGAGACTTGTGCCGGCAGCCAGGGTTGTCGCCGGCCACTCCCCAGGGGGCCCGCCATCGACGACCGGCCCGGAGCCGGCCGTGGCCACGGCCGCGCTCCCCTCCTCTCTTTCTCCCTCAATCTCTCTCTTTCTCTCCCATTCTTTTCCCAGCAAAATTTGTGCCGATGGCACGGCCGGCCGGACCTCCACCAGACGCTGCTCCGGCGCCGGTGGAGGTCACCCATTGCAGCCCGGGCTTGGCGAGCCGGCGGGCACTCCGCCTGGCCCGAACCAAGCCGCGGAGCGGCTTGGTTCCAAAAGAAGGGAGGGCCGCCCGGCAGCCCTCCAGCGTCCTTCTCCGGCCGCCTCGAGCGGCCAGGCACAGTAATGAAAGGAATTTCTCCCCGTACATGACTTAGCCATGAATGAGTATGAACTAAAATATAGATTCATGTGCATAAGATTTTATGATAATCTCAGGTCTAAGGATCACTTGCATAACTCCACTAAGAGAACTATCTTTTGACAAGTAAGTAAGATCTCCATAAGATGTTCTCAATGTGGATCAATTCAGTGAACTCATACCCTAATGAGCACCCACATCTTGTATTAGTGTCTCTACATAAGTGGCTATGAGACCAACCACCCTCTTTATTGAGCATACATAGAATGTGCCAGTCTTACCGGTATCATCGATCCCCAACTCGATGATCCTTCGACTGGGAACATTTTAGATTAGAGTTTTTAGGAACTTAGGTCTCATCATTATGAACTTCATCATAACCCTAATTCCATTGCCCTAACCTTATGAGGTTCATCATAATCTTAATAAATATAAGACACACATATGATGAATCGAAAAAAATGCCTTTTAATTGATAAAATATCATATATGAGTTGAAAGAAATTACAAAAATGCCTTACATGATTGGCTTTTAGGGCACTACTCTTTCAATCTCCCACTTGCACTAAAGCCAATCGCCTTTGTATTTAATTCCCATACAATCCAAATGACGATCAAACTGCTATTGAGGAAGGGCCTTAGTGAATGGGTCTGCTATATTGTTCTTTGTGTCAACTCGTTCTATAACAACATCTTGTCTTTCAATGATCTCTCGAATGAGATGGAAGAGTCTTAGGATGTGCTTGGATTTCTGATGAGACCTTGGTTCCTTAGCTTGTGCAACAGCTCCAGTGTTATCACAATAAAGTGGCACCGATTGTTGAATCACTGGAACAACACCTAACTCCGTAATGAACTTCTTCATCCAGACAGCTTCCTTAGCGGCTTCACTAGCAGCAATGTACTCTGCCTCAGTAACTGAGTCAGCTACAGTTTGCTACTTAGTACTTCTCAACTGACTGCACCACCATATAGAGTAAAAACATACCCTGATATGGATTTACTATCATCCATCTGATTGAAAACTGGAGTCAGTATAGCCTTCCAATTTTAAATCTGATCCTCCATATATAAGAAAAATATCCTTAGTTCTTCTTAGGTACTTAAGAATATTTTCATAGCTTTCCAATGATCTTCCCCTGGATCGGCCTGAAACCTGCTTGCTGTGCCTAAGGCATAAGCAACATCAGGCCTGGTACATAACATGGCATACATTATCGACCCTACAGCTGAAGCATAAGGAATCTTGTTCATTCTTTGTCTCTCTTCAGGTGACTTAGGAGACATCTTCTTAGAAGATGTATGCCTTGACTCATGGGCAAGTAACCTCTTTTACTTTCCTCCATGTTGAATCTTTTCAACACTAAGTCAATGTATCTAGATTGGGATAAGCCAAGCATCCTCTTAGATCTATCTCTATAGATCTTTATACCCAGTATACAGGATGCTTCTCCCAAATCTTTCATGGAAAATTGTTTAGATAGCCAAGTTTTGACTGATTGTAGCATTGGGATATCATTTCCAATGATAAGTATGTCATCGACATATAAAATTAAGAAGACTATGGCACTCCCACTTGTCTTCTTATACATACATGGTTCATCTATATTTTTGATGAAACCAAACTCTTTGATTGTTTCATCAAAGCGAATGTTCCAACTCCTCGATGCTTACTTTAATCCATAAATGGATTTCTTAAGTTTGCATACTTGGTGCGGTCTCCTACTTGAGACAAACCCTTCTGACTGTGACATATAGATTTTCTCCTCAAGATATCCATTGAGGAAGGCAGTCTTTACATCCATCTGCCAGATTTTATAGTCATAGTATGCTGCTATAGCAAGTAATATCCGAATGGATTTGAGCATAGCTACTGGTGAAAAGGTTTCATCATAGTCAATACAATGTTTTGCCTGAAACCTTTTGCCACTAGCCTAGCCTTATAGGTTTCTACTTGGCCATCTGCTCCAATCTTCTTCTTGAAGACCCATTTGCACCCTATTGGCTTTATTCCCTCAGGTGGGTCAACCAAGGTCCAAACCTGGTTGGTATATATGGAGTCCATTTCAGATTTCATAGCATCAAGCCATCTATCAGAGTCCTTACTCTCGACAGCTTCTGTATAGGTCACTGGATCATCATCCTGAATGATATTGGCTTCGTTGTCATCTCCAATAACAAAACCATATCTGAGAGGTGCACCCCGCACTCTCTCTGACCTACGGAGAGGAGGTGAATGTTGTGGTTGTTCTTGATCTTTAGAAATTTCTGGTTGAGGAATGTCTCGTTGATTGTCAATAGGAGTAGGTTGTAAGTCTTGATCTTCAGTGAGTTCAAGTATCTTCCCACTGCCTTCTTCTTGGATAAATTCCTTTTCCAAAAAAATGGCATGCCTACTGACAAATACCTTTTGCTCAGCAGATGATAAAAGATGTATCCAATACCTTCTTTGGGATAACCTATAAACCTACATTATCAGCCCTAGCACTTAACTTATGTCCGAATACATTTTTGACATAAGCAGGGCAACCCCAAATCTTAAAATATTTAAGACTTGGCTTTTTTCCTTTCCATAATTCATATGGAGTGCTAGTCACTAATTTTGATGGCACTCTGTTTAAAATATAGGCAGCATTTCTAGGGCATAACCCCAGAATGATACTGAAAGATCTGTGAAGCACATCATGGACCTCACCATGTCTAATAAGGTATGATTCCTCCTTTCTGCTACCATTTAATTAGGTGTATAAGGAGGGGTCCATTCAGAGAGAATGCCTTTGTCTTTAAGATGATCAAGAAATTCACTAGACAAGTATTCTCCTCGATCAGATTGAAGGATTTTAATACTATGTCCAGTTTGTTTTTCAACCATACTTTGATACTCCTTAAATTTATCAAAGGCTTCGGACTTGTGTTTCATAAGATACACATGTCCAAACCTTGATAAATCGTCAATGAAATTGATGAAATAAGAGTATCCTCCTCTAGCTTGAGTTGTCATAGGTCCACATACATCTGTGTGTATAAGACCTAATAACTCAGTTGCCCTTTCTCCATGTCCAGTGAACGGAGACTTAGTCATTTTTCCATGAGGTAGGATTCACAAGTTCCTAATGATTTAAAATCATAAGGATCAAAGAAGTTATCTTTGTATAACTTGCTTATCCTAGATTCACTTATATGACCTAATCGGCAATGCCAGAGATAAGTGGCATTAACATCTTCTCTCTTTCTTTTCTTGTTATCAACAAGCAAAACTTTATCATTGAGCAAAAGAATTAGAAGACCATTATTAAACAAACCATGTCCAAACAATTTATTAGAATAAAAGATAGAGCAACCATTGCTCTTTACATTTATTTCAAAACCTTGTTCTAATAACAAGGGTACAGAAATAATATTTCTAATAATATTTAAATATAATAACCATTTTTTAATTCAATATCTTGCCAGACGGTAATAACAACAAATAGGTGCCCACAGCTTCAGCATAAATGGCTTCACCACTCGCGCCATACAGTTGAAGTCACCCTTCTTCAAATTTCTAACTCTTTGTAGTCCCTGCAATGACTTGCATATATAGATCCACATGCAGTATCAATACCCATGAGCCAGAAACTGAAGAACTCAATGATAAATTAGTTTGTATCATGTACAAACCTTTTGATGCTTATTCACCAGCATCTTGTTTCAAACTTGCAAGATATATCTTACAGTTCTTCTTCCAGTGTCCCTGCTTGCCGCAGTGAAAACAGCTCGATCAACAGAAGGCTTCTTTGCCTTCTTCCTCTTTTACATGCTACTTTTAAGGCTCCTCTTTCTCTTTGAACCTTTCTTCATTGCCTGTTTCTTCTTCCTATCAACTAGAAGAATATGAGCCTTATCACCCTTGAAGTGACTCTTAGCTGTCTTGAGCATATTCAACAGCTCAGTAATGAAATATTTAGTTTGTTCATATGATAGTTCATGACAAACTGCGAGAAGGAGTCTGGGAGTGATTGTAGGATCAAGTCCTGATTAAGCTCTCCATCCATTACAAACCCTAATTGACCTAACCGAGTGATTAAGTCAATCATCTTTAAAACATGAGCTTGAACGGATGAGCCCTCACTCATACGTGCACGGAACAACTGCTTCAAAATCTCATATCGAGCAGCCCTACTTTGCTCTCCATAAAGCTCTTTAAGATTGAGCAATATGGATTGAGGTTCCCGCTCCTCATATTGCCTCTGTAATTCATTGCTCATCGAGGCCAACATGATACACTTAACAGTCAAACTATCATTCTGCCACTTTTTATATGTGGCCGTTCCTCCTCTGTAGCATCATCTCGATTGGATCTGGATTAGGAGTATCGAGGATGTAGAAACCTTTTCCTAAGTTAAGACAATTCTTAAGTTCCTCAACCAGTCCACATAATTTGGACCAGTCAACTTGTTGGCATCTAAAATGCCCCGCAGTGATAAAGTAGAAGCCATAAAATTTTAATCTACATTAAAAGTAAAGAACAATACATAAGCAGACCACTCATAATGATGTCTACAACTAGACAAGGACTTATCAATCTAATTGTATCTCCCATATTTTATTACGAATACCATAACCCTCACCTATGGTAAGCGAGAAAACCTTACCAGTTTCTTTAGTGGGGTTGAGATCTCAATTCATAAATATCTTGTGTTACACAATAAATATTCATGAGTTCAAGGGTAGAAAATATCCTTTCCAATTGCAACCCATGCAACTCTCAACATAACACCTGCCTCTAAGATACTTATAGCCTTGTGTTACACAACAAACTATAATGTCTTAGTTTAGTCAAACCCTTCATTTTCATATAGTCATGATTGAATAATATTGCCCTTGTGTTACACAACAAAGCAACACCACTAATCATGCTATAAAGCATTAAATGCACTAAGACAATTCATATCTAACCCTAGAGTAGGCCTTGTGTTACACAACAAACCTACTATAGTTGTTATCATAAATTTATCTTAGTATGAAGGAAGGCATTAGGTAGTATTCATAATCAATATATCATTTCCAATTCAAGGTCTAAATCAATCAATTGGCCAGTTAAGTGGGAGAGAGGTGGGGGTCCTCCCGTTGCTTTCCTTAGACACCAATTTAATTGGCAGGTTAGTCAACGGAACCAATTAAAAAAACCACGATCTTTTTACCTTTCCAGAACCAGTTTTCTAGACACCAATTGATTAATCAAACCCTAAAAGGATTTGTATTATGATTCTATCATACTACGACTAAATATAATTTTTAGGAGGCTTTGATGGTCTCATGCACATCCTTTTCTAATATGCATAACAATAATATCATACTACGCATATATTCAATGCAATTTTAAAATTATCATCTTAAGTAAAATTTCTTATTAGAACACGTCGGCCATAGCTCATTAGTCCCTTGGCCAGTCTATGCAAAACACCGTGGCATAGAGGCTCAGAGGCGTGTTCTAATACAAGAAATTTTATAACTCTACATAATAAAACAAATCATGCTAAAAGCATAACATAATCATTCATGTAATCAATATATTATGGACCACTAATTGAATTAATCAAGGTGGCTCTGATACCAATGTTGGGTTCCGGTCATGCAGCGGAAGGCTGGATTTCAAAAAAAATTAACCTTGAAACCCTAATCAACCGAAACCTTAGACCCAAGACCCCTTGATTATAACAATTAATTAGTCATAAAATGTAACATATATGTAGAGGAACATACCTTAGTACTTGGTGAAGAAAGAAGGAAGCCGGTTATCCAATCTTTTCCACTAGGCGCCCAAGTGTTCGCCCTCCAATGGTGATCCACACGAGAATTGGATCAAAGATATGCTCACGAACTTGACTTAAACCTCTTTTTGGCTTCTTGACTTCTTGGCTTGGCTCTTAGGACCCTTTTGCACTTTTCTTAAGCCTAATAAAACTTGTATAGGCTAAGAAAAGAGTTGTCCTAAATTGACTAAGGCTTGTATTAAGGGGAGAGGGAGAGAGAAGACTCTTGTCTTAACAAGGATTACTAAAAATTATCCGATTCAATCCCATATGTGCCACCCCCTTTAAATAGTGAATGGGGAGATGTCAAATGAAGGGATACAACCCATTCCACGTCCTTCTGAAAGGATATAAAATTTTTAAATTCATTTCAATTTGAATCAGGGACACATCGTTATAATTTTCTGCACCTTTCTCCTACACGCGCCACACCTGATGGGATGCTTTTGGCATCCCATCTTAAATCAGATAGCCTCTGATTTTGCCATGTGTCAAGATAAGGTTCTCCATGTTTATATGGACTCTTAAATCTCAAAAGATGCGCCTTCTAGTGCCTTAAATCAGAAGGACTTTTAGACGCCTCTTGAAAATTCTGCATGCGCACAGTTTTTTCTTTCGAGAGTCCCATGTCTCTTGGATTCTATTAATTCAACCTTATCCAATACAATAACATCTAGATAAGGTTCTCCACGTTCAATGGACCTATAAATCCAAAAAAAAAAATGCGCCCCTTAGTACCTTAAATCAGAAGGACTCTTAGGCGCCTCTTGAAAATTCACGTGCATAGTTTCCCTTCGAGAGTCCTATATTTCTTGGACTCTATTAATTCAACCTTATCCAATCCAATAAATGGTTGATCAGGTCAGAGGTTATCCCAAATTAATTCTAAAATTAATTTGGATCAATTAATTAAGCTGGTTCAAATCAATTTCGACCCAAATTGGAGCGATAGTTAGCCACATGTGCTAGCATGCTGATTGGCTAACAAATTGAATTAATTAATCTTATTAAAATGATTCTTTGACCAATTCCTTATGTGTGTGACCATTGGGTTCCTCATCTAGCCAGCAGTAGGTCTAGGTTTAAGTCGATTTAGTTCGATTAGAAACTGACTAACCGAATTAGATCAAATCGTGCTAACCCTAGTTGCCAATTTGAACCATCTTTCAAATTGACTCATGAATTAAATAAATTTAATTCATGAAAACCTACAAGACAAGATTGACATCTAGCAATGTATCATGTCTACCTAGAAGATGAGAATTTGATGGAATTACCAAAATACCCTTCAGTGGCAAGTTACTGTGCAATTCAATCCTTCGATCTTTCTTTATCCCGAATAAGTGATGGGTATGGAAAAATGTCAAACCCTAACATTTTATTCATTTGAATCTCAAATCAATAATAAAGACTCGACAAATGAAAAATTAGAAACCTATTCTAATTTCATTTTGCTTTGATCAAAGACTTCTTGAGTCATCATATGATGAGATTACATGGGATTACTTTTCCTCTTACTAGGAATGATCGATTCCTTGTTGACCTACTCATAACCTTCATACACAATCCTTTATATCTATGAACTTAGCCATGAATGAGTATGAACTAAAATATAGATTCATGTGCATAAAATTTTATGGTAATCTCAGGTCTAAGGATCACTTGCACAACTCCCACTAAAAGAACTATCTTTTGACAAGTAAGTAAGATCTCCATAAGATGTTCTCAATGTGGATCAATTCGGTGAACTCATACCCTAATGAGCACCCATATCCTTTTTAGTGTCTCTACACAAGTGGCTATGAGACCAACTACCCTCTTTATTGAGCATACATAGAATGTGCCAGTCTTACCGGTATCATCAATCCCCGACTCGATGATCCTTCGACTGGAACATTTTAGATTAGAGTTTTTAGGAACTTAGTCTCATCATTATGAACTTTATCATAACCCTAATTCCATTGCCCTAACCTTATGGGGTTCATCATAATCTTAATAAATATAAGACACAGCATATGATGAATCGAAAAAAATGCTTTTAATTGATAAAATATCATACATGAGTTAAAAGAAATTACAAAAATGCCCTTACATGATTGGCTTTTAAGGCACTGCTCTTTCACCCGGGCCCGGCGAGCCGGCGGGCACTCCGCCGGGCCCGAACCAAGCCACGGAGCGGCTTGGTTCCAAAAGAAGGGAGGGCCGCCCGACGGCCCTCCAGCGTCCTTCTCCGGCCGCCTCGAGCGGCCAGGCACAGTAACGAAGGAATTCCTTCCGTTTTCATCTCCCTGCCACTCATTGTCACTGTGAATTCATGGAAGAGGGGGGGGATTACCTGGGTGGTTGAGGGTGATGGGTGGAGAGAGAAGACTCCCCTCTCCCTCCCCATTTATAGTGGCGCGGGAAGGACCTCCCCTGCGCTCGTGTGAAGAGGGGCGTCGCCCTTGCTGACTGGTGGAATTGGGGAGCCGCCTGCATGCAGGTACGTTGCGGTGCCTCTCTCCCTATGGTACAAGATGATGAATCCTCACATGGTGAGGATCCGTGGGAGAACAGGGGCTCACAACCAAATTCCATTTATATCCAATAGAAGATTACTGCATCTCTTGCAGTAATAGATTCTCATTTAAGATAGCTGCAGCTAGAGTGCAGCTAGAGTTGCAATTCGTTGTCTCTAGGATAGCTTAACCATAGCAAGAGTTGCATCGCTAGATTCGCTTATAATCTCACTTGCAATCACTTGCCCTGTTTGGTTTGTGAATCAAAAAATTATTTTAAAAAAATGTTTTGTATTCAACAATCTAAGCCATATTTTGATATTTAAGAATGCGTGTTATAGATAAATCCGAAGAAAAATCGCTTTAACGTTTTTTAGATTTATTTAAATTTTTAGAATTGTTTTAAAAAAATATTTTTAAAAATAATCTGATCAAATGCATTTTTAAGTTATGAGTTGAATTTCTTATTGTTAGAAATAAAAAATTCAATTCAAATTAGCTACCAAATGGCCTCTTAAATTTTGATTGGCTCTCTCTCTCTCAGTGGATTAGGACGGATCAATTTTTATCTCTAGTATCCGGATTTCCAACAAAAATGCGACACATTTGGAGTGCATAATGTCCGACTTAATCCTGATATTGGATTTCAGTAATATATTTTTTTAATTTTTTCCCGTCCTTAGGTTTGAAGTATGTTTTTCAATTGCTAAAGCCTACGTGCTAGAGTAATTATGATGGATTTATGGCCTCATCGTTTACAAAAGATAACTATATCAGAAGTATATATTCTTATTTAGAGTTTTAATTAAATTTTTATGCTATTTTTTAATTAAGTAGTTTAATTTATATAAGTTTTTTTAATTAAATACGTTTTTAAAGACCGTTAACAATCATTTGACAGACCAGACTATGATTGTTAACAATAGCTTAAGTAATTTTTTTTTCAATTAAGTGCATGATCTTATAATTTTTTTTTTAATTGGATACGTTGATTTATAAATTTTTTTTTTAAATTAAGCACAAGGAATATGGGTAAAAGAATTACAAGGATTATTGATTGATATCCTTTTAATATGTAGTTTTATATGGTGAAGATAGATGGTTTATATAGAGTCACAGCCTTTGAAAGATGATGATTTTTTTATTCAGAAATATATTAGTATGCATCAAATAGTTTATATATATATATATATATATATATATATATATATATATATTAACGTAATTATTTTTGACATAATGATAAGTTAACAAAAAAATTATATTTATTTACTTAAAATTTATAAAAATAAAATTATTTTTAATGAAACTAGGGTCAAAATGATTTTAATCCTTATTTTAAATATTTCTTTAATAAACTTGCGGTCGGACCGGGTCAATATCCGGTCCGGTTCTGATAATAACGCTTTTCTTTTCATATCCAATATAAAATTCATCCATGGCTTTCGCTTTTTCGCTCCTCACTTGGGCTCTCCTGCAATTCCCTTCCAGCATTCTGGAGTGAGATCAAGGGAAGGAAGAGAGAAAGAAGGGACCAATCCAATGGCTTCTGGGCTTCAGCTTCCCGGCGATGACTCTGTCCTCCTCCTCATCACTCATTCCAACATCAAGAGCTTCTCCGCCCAAGTCCGCTTCTCCCTCGAGGTAAACCTAAAATCCTCTTTCGCTCAATCTTAGATGACGAGACGCCTAGTTCCATCCCTTTCTCTCTCTCTCTCTCTCTCAGACGACGGTGGAGTCCACAAAGGAGAAGCTCTGGAGGAAGTGTGGGACCTCGGTGGACTCGATGCGCCTCGAGCTCTACGATGATGCGGGGTCTAAAGTGTGCGACCTGAGCGACAATCTGAGGCCACTTGGATTCTATTCCCCTCAAGATGGGTTAGTTAATCCACACTCTTTGATGTGCGAATTAAAAATACGTTGATTCAAATTTATGCAATCTTTCATGCTGTGCCTTTTAGTTATTTTTATGATTGTGAAAGTGTGAATGCAAGCCCCAAAGTGAATTCACTTCTTCACCAAATTACCAATTATATAGAGCCCAGTCTTTATTCTGATTGAGATGCAAAATAAGTCCTTGATGGTACATTTTTCGATGCATGATTTGAATCCGGGAGCCCAATTTGGGAGACACTCCTCCGAAGGATTCCACATATTATAGATGCTATGTTTATTTCGGATCCATTAACGAGGGGGGGGGTGGAGGCACTGAAAAGGTCAATTCACAATGGCATCCTACACTTTGCATTTACCACACCAAATAGAAGAACTTCAAGGAAAGGACCTTTGAGGGAACTGAAAAGGGAAAAGGGGAAAACAAGCTATACAATTGATTGTGAAAAACTTTGCCACAGCTCGGCCCCATTGAATTGCTCTCTATCACTATTTCCAAAACAAGGCTCAACTAGGTTTACAGATATCCAAGATGCTGAGTTACCTACACCTTTGCCATACAGTGAACTTGCCCTTTGCTGTTAGGAGAATATAAGCTTCCACTGCCCTTCTTCTGGAAGTTATTATGATTCAGTTGCATGAGCAGAATGTAATGGCCTCATTTAGGATCAGATGGTGCCTCCTGGAAATTGCGAGCTTAAAAGATGGCATGAATTCTATACAACCCAGCTTCTTATGGTCATTGTTTTAATGCAAATATATTAAATGAACATTGCATGAAGTAACAACCATTGTTGCTCGGTCATATCCTTAACTCATTTGTACTAGTGTTCTGGAATGCTCCAAGAGTTATGAAGTCAAAGCACTGATTGCAGTAGAATTTAAAACTCTGTGGTTAGGATCACTTCTTGTGTTGAAATTAGTGAAATGATTTTATGACTTCCAGGTAATGAGGTAATGCTCATAACTTAAGTAAAATTCACAATGTCATGACATGATCTTGATTGCAAGTATCTCTTATGTTGGACTGGCTGAAATGGTTTCCTGGATTCTAGGTAATTACATAACTATTTAACTACTGTCTTTTATTTATTGTCTATGGAACATTATATATTTTCTTTTTCACTTACTAATACATCCGTGATAATCTGAAGGTACCGACTGCATATTATAGATCTGGATCCCTCATCAGTAACCTCCGGTGGTTGGTTGGAAGACACTTCACTGGTGGAAAAATATAAGATTTCTGAGGAGGCCTATAATAAACTCGATTGTAAGTTCCTTACAGCTTTTCTTTGTGCATGTAGCATGAAATACTGTTCATTACATGCTTTTGGGATTTTGTATTTCATATTTAATAGATAATGCATGTCTTTTAACCCTCTAACATCCATTTGATTGTTTATCATTTTTAAAAATTAAGTATAATTTGGACCTTCATTGTATGCCACGCATATTGACACATGTTTATAAGTTAAGCAAGAATTAGGAGATAGCCCAAGATGTATACAACTGCACCAAAATGTACTAGTGCAGAAGGCATGATGGTAGGATCACTATGGTAGTACCACAATGTGGATGGTAATTACGACATTCTATTTATAGACTTGTAACCAACATCAGATTGTGAATTATCCATTGGAAAGTTGATATCTTGTTAGATGATATGAGATTTCATGCCAATTTTTTGCAAATAAGGCTTGATAAGTATGTCATTGCTATCTGTATATTCAAATGAAAATGGTTAGGAGCAATAGAATCAAAGTGTATGTGATAGTGGAATACATTGGCCTTATGAATGCCTGTGATTTTGTTCATTTGTGAAAATTATATATGATCGAGACTCCTCTTCTATATTCTTGTTTCAATGTGCATTACACAACTTTGTCATTACCCATATATCTGATTTTATCTATTTTATCAGGTAATTTTAGGAAATTTAAAGAAAAAATGATATCTCAAAATTCTCCAAGTGGTGGAAACAAAGTAAGCCATTCAGGTTATTGTTTACCTTTAAAGTTTCATTGTTCATTCCATTTATTTGTCGCTCTGATTCTTTTCCATTGTGCATCAATATGATGCTTTGATACTTCAAATCTAGTTTGTCTGAATATGTTTTTTAAGGTGAAACATATATCTTCTGTTAACTCTTTTTTTTTTTGACTTTTACTTTAGCTACCGGACAACTACATGGAGGACCTATGTGCAGATATCAAGTCAGTAATCTGTCATTAATTCCACTTTTATATTGTGAACATCAATGTTTGATCTAGTTAGCTGCAAGATGTTGCTTTTGTTAGAGGGTGAAATGTGATGAGGTGATGAATGCATTTCTTTCCTAATCATAGATGTCATGTAAATTAATTCTCCTGCTCTTTGGATAAAAGGAATATGGCAGAGTCTATGTTTTAGTAAACATTCAACTGAATTGTTTGGAAATATTATTCTCTTCACTAGTGCCTTTTCTAAGAAAAAAATTGTTGCTTCATTTTATCAGCATATTCATTGATGAGATGAATGATCCGTTGCCTCATGGGCCTTACCACTATATTTTGGGTATCAACTTTGTAATAGATGTGATGAAAAAGGAATAAGACAGTTTTGAAAAAAGTATGATTTTTAGGGCCTGAATATCAGTGGCACGCACAATTGGAAGAGATTCACTGCATAAACATAATCACACAGACACATATGCTATGTTGCATTTTCGTCATGCTATTCTTGATTATCTCTATCATCAGTTGATGGCACATGTGGTACAACTATTTTTGTCTAAATTCCTTCAGTAAGTCCTCTTTTGCTATAAATTATCCCTCAGACTTGCAGCAAAGTACATCTTAGAAATTAACATAGCTAAAGGTGTATATGACTCAGGAACTAAGTTGGGAGGAACCATCTTCTGAAAAGCACACTTTGAGGCATAAATAGCTAGCAATTTTAAGTGAGGCTGAAAAATCAACAAGGTTCCTCCTCAGTGTCATCGTTTAAGGCCTATGCATTTGATAAGCAAGGCACCCACCTTTTATTGGCATGCACCTCATTATATGGTTACATGACATTCTTCAAAATTAGAAAATTCCAATTAAATTTAAATTGACTATTTTATCTCTTTAGGGTAAAATAGAATTTTTCTTAATTAGAAAGATAGATAAAATAACATGCAAAAACTATAAAGTTATTTCAGAAGAAAGTTTAACTTCATAACATAGGATAATGGTAGCAGACATATGGATAAAAATAGAATCTAGAATAAAACGTAAAACTATTAATCCAAAAATTAAATGGTGAAATTTGAAAGGAAAAAAACTAGAATTATTTAAAGAAAAGTTAGTAAGAGAAATGACTATGAATATAAATAGTGATCCCAATTTAATGTGAAAAAAAGTAACTAAATGCATAAAAAATATAGCAAAAGAAGTTCTAGAAGAATCAAAAGGAGTAGGACTAGTAGGAAAGAAAACTTGGTGGTGGAACGAGGAAGTTCAAGCTACCATCAAGCTTAAAAGGACAAACTATAAAATTTGGCAAGATGTTAGAGATGAAGGAAGTCTTAAAAGTATATAGGATATAAAGAAAGAAGATAAAAAAGTGGTAAGTAATGCCAAACTTAAAGCTTATGATGATTTATATAATAGGCTAGATACGAAAGAAGGTGAAAAGACTATATATAAACTAGCAAAACTAAGAGAAAAGAAAATAAAAGATCTTGACTATATTAAATGTATTAAGGATGAAGATGAAGGAGTCTTAGTAAAAGAAGAAGAGATAAAAGAATGATGAAAAAGTTATTTTAAAAAATTATTAAATAAAAATAATTTAATAAATTTAAGGATAGAAGAATGTGATAACCTAGGAGTAACAAATGAATATAAATTTTTTTGTAGATTTAGCATGCTTGAGGTTAAAAAGGCTTTAAGTAAAATGAAAAATGCAAAGGCATTAGGACCAGATGCGATCCCTATTGAGGTTTGAAAAGCTTAGGAGAAATTGGAGTCATATGGTTAACCAATTTATTTAACAGAATTGTAGCAACTAAAAGAATGCTGGATGATTGAAGAAAAAGTATATTTATATCTATATACAAAAATAAAGAAGATATTTAAAACTGTGCAAATTATAGAGGAACTAAGCTAATGAGTTATACAATGAAATTATGGAAGAGAGTAATAGAAAATCGAATAAGAGCTGAAACTTTGGTGCCAAATAATCAATTTGGATTTATACCTGGAAGATTGACCATGGAAGCTATTTATTTATTAAGAAGATTGATGGAGAGGTAGAGGGAAAAGAAAAAAAGACCTTTATATGGTCTTTATTAATTTAGAGAAAGCATATGATAGAGTACTTAGAGAAATAATATGGTGGGTTTTAGAGAAAAAATGAGTTACCAAAAGGTACATAGAATTGATAAAAGATATGCATGATAGCGCAATAACTATTGTTAAAACAACAATAGGAAAAACTAGTGAGTTTTTAATTATTGTAGGCTTACATCAAGGATCTGCCTTGAGTCCATATCTTTTTGTATTAGTTATGGATGAATTAACCAAACATATTCAAGATGATATCCCATGGTGTATGTTATTTGCAGATGATATAGTGTTGATTGATAAAACTAAATCTGAAGTAAATGCTAAATTAGAAATTTGGAGAGATGCTTTAGAATCTAAAGGTTTTAAGATTAGTAGAAACTAAAACTGAATACATGAAATGTAATTTTAGTGGAAGTAGAAATACAAATGAAGAAACAGTGGAGATTGCAAGCCAAGAGATATCAAGGAGTAAAAATTTTAGAGCAAGAAGGTGAAATAGGTGAAGATGTGAATCATAGAGTTAAAGCAGGATGAATTAAGTGGAGCAGTTCTTCAGGAGTATTATATGATTGGCGCATCCCATTAAAATTAAAAGAAAAATTCTATAAAACCGCTAGTAGGCCAGCTATGCTATATGGAACGGAGTGTTGGGCAATATTGAAACAACATATGAATAAATTAAGTGTAATAGAAATGCATATGTTAAGATGGATATGTGGTAAAACTTTAAAAGATAGCATAACATAAGAGAAATGATAGGAGTAGCCCCAATTGAAGATAAAATAAGAGAATCGATTGTGGTGGTTTGGACAACATATACAAACGTAGACCTTTAGATGCTAGAAAGAGTGATCTTTTAACAATCCATGGTAAGGATAGAGGTAGAGTTGGACCTAAACTAATATGGACAGAAGTAATTAAAAAAGATATAACTATTTATAATTTGAATAGCGACTTGGTCCTGAATAGAGCAGAGTAGAGGAAGCAGATTCATGTAGCCGACCCTATGTAGTTGGGAAAAGGCTTAGATGAGTTGAGTTGAGTTGAGTTGAGTATTTTACCTCTTTAGGGATACCGATCATTCAACTTTCTTTCTTCTTTTTCTGTTCTTAAATCTGAATTTTAACTAGCCTTTGCCCTAAATCTGAAGTTTCCTGCTTCTTTGCATTGATAAGGTAATCAATGATGTGGCATGTGGGAGCTGTGGGAAACTTAACCTGAAACTAGTGGGATTATCTAGCGTCCAATTTAGGTGTTGGTGTGCCCTTTAAACTGCCCAAGGCTTATGTCTCACTATTATTTGGCTTGACTGTTTTCATTGTGATGGAGGAGAGAGTGGACTGGATGCCTCAAATGCTGACGTGCAGGTTTTTTCAAGGAATCCTATTGTTCTAATAATGAACCATGTCCATTTGGGAGATATCGATTCAGTCTCTGTTTTCCTCATTTATCTGCTTTCAGATCTGAATTTTAAATAGCTTTAACCTTAAACTCAAGGCTTCCTGCTCCTTGCCTTACAGATGTAACCAGTGATGTGGTGGATCCTGTGAAGCTTATGGCTAAAACTAGTGCCATTATCTATAACTATCTGATATAGACACTCAGGACCTTCCCTTCAAACTGCTTTGAGGCTAACATTTTTCCCTTTCTAGGTCGGCAGTTTATTTTCCTCTTTAAACATTGGAAAGCATGGAGGGTGCCAACTGGTTGAGTTGCCAAGTAACAGTTGTTGGATGCATGACCTAGGTTCAGTCCTGTCCTGACCCTGATTTCAGTTGGGCTTCCTCCTTTCATAGTCCTCAAAAAGAAAATGTTTTAAAGCACTTCAGACAACACTCACACTTGGAAAAAAAAGAGGTTATTGAAGTGGTGGAGCAGATAATTGCTGAAATGCAGGTTTGTTTAGGTATGCTATAGGTCTAATAATCTTTTCTATCGCTTGAGCCTTCATAATATCCCTAGCCACTAAACTTGGAGCTTTGTTATACTTCTTGTTCTTCTAAGAGTTTAGTTCACTCTAAAGGCAAAATTTGGGGTTATATATGATATCTACATCCCAATTCATGGTCAGTGGAATGAAAAATTGGGGCATTGGATTCATGAACCTCTTTTCATTAACCTGGAGAAATGTATGTAGGGACTGCTTTCTAGAGGCTTGGCCATAGATTTCATACTTCCATATGCGGCCTCCAGTTGTCAATGGTTGACCTCCTTTTAATTGCTTAATATGCAGTCGAACATCACAGATGTTTGTTATATCATCACCTTAACCATATTAATTGCTAATTAGGTTATGCTGCTTAAGCAATAGAATTATAAATATTTATAAAATGCATAACCACTATATTTAGAATCATGTCTATTTTGCATGCATTTCTTTTCTAAATGCATTCATATGCTTATTTTTTATATTTGGAATATCGAGCAAAGGAACTCGAACTATTTTCTCTACATTCGATAGTAGTTCCTGAGTAATATTTATATGTTCATTCTATCTTATTTGTTAACTTCATTATTCTTGATATAGGTTGGAGATAGATGTGAAGTTGAACCTGGAGAAAAAAGAGGAGTTGTGAAGTTTGTTGGTAGAGCTGAGGCTTTAGGGCCTGGTTTTTGGGTTGGGATTCAATATGATGAACCTCTCGGAAAACATGATGGCATGTATGTGGCCTTATGCCTTTTTTGTAACTTAAAGTTTCCCAAAATATCTTCTTGTTTGTTTCTTTTTCTCATATGTATTTTACGCGGTTAATGTTTGGAAACTCAGCAAATATAATTGATCTGTCATATAATCATCACATAAAGTCACAGTATCATATTCTGTTGAATATATTTGTTACAGGGCACATAAATAAGTGACTTTTAAAATGTTAGCAAATCGTAATGGCAGAAAAGAGCTATGTAAATTAAAGACACATATATATAGGTGCCTTTAAAATGCTGGTTGTAAACCATAATGTCAGAAAAGAGATAGATGAATTAGGATGTTTCTGACTAACAGTGACAGTATTATGATGGTTTATTCTTATCCTCTCATAGGCTCATGGCTGGGGTAACACTAAGGAGAGGTTCATTCCTTGACTGGAGATTATGAAAGCTGAATAAAACAATGGAAAGAAATTGTTTGTTAATTTGGATAGCAAAATGGACTCTTCTAACCAAGTTCAGCTGCTGCTTAAAAGAGAAGATGAAAACTTTATGCTTTTACAAAGGATGGATGTCTTCAAAATGCTAACCTTCACTGTTGTACTTTTAATTAATTATCTAATAAGCTATTGTTATAATGCATAACAGCTGCTGCTTCTAAAACTGCTACCATTAATAGGACAATGACTACGCCTGCTCCTTTACTGTAATTGCTTTTTTTCAAGAAAGTATCTTAAATCTAATAATAGTTTGACATAGAAAGTTGGTTTTATAATCGATGTGTGGTAATCTTCTTTGGTATTTATTTCTTTTATGCAAATATAATATGGGGTTTTAGAACGTTAATTACCATGTATTATTTAGATATTGCGTATATGATACATCCCTTATTATATACTGTATTGTCTTTATTATATAGCTGACAAGGTTTTCTCTGTAGTGCTATTATGCAATAGGGCTTTTGGAGTCCTACTGCAGTCAAATTGAGGCTACATTTGGGCCTAAGGGACTCAAATTAGGCTGTTGGTAGGCATCATTGGTTGTGATGATTTATCTTTATTTTATTCCTATGTGGGAAAAGAAGGTGGGTTGGTTCACATTATTTTATGGAGCCGTATTCACATTATTTTATGGGGTTGTATTGCTGACTATTTTGGCAAGTTCATGGATTGAAATTATGTGAGTAAAACAGGCTGCACGCCTTTTCATTTTTCCTCATTCTAGTGTCTAGTAACCTCTACTGACTAATGTCTTTCTTTCCCCCACCTTTATCATCTATTGGATAGCACTTTTTTTTTCTCCACTCTCCTTTTGGACCCACTATCTAATAACTTGTCTTTGCAATTGATATCGGTAGCAATAGTTGGAGGATTGGACATATTTAATGACCAACCATGAAATCTTGTGGTCTTTTGGTGATTTCTTCCTTTCTAGAATCATATTTAATAGGTCCAGGCTTGATAGAATGGGACTTCAGTTTTCTTGCTGGACACACTTATAGGATGCTGGTCCTTTTTTTTGAAAAGAAAGAAGACTTGTAGGATGCTGATGTCATTTTTATTTCAAGAAAATCCATCAATTTTTCATAGGTAGATTAATTAATCTATCCACTGGCCTTTTTGTTGTTGCAGGGTGAAAGGTACTCGCTATTTTCAATGCCTGCCACAGCATGGTGCCATGCTTAGGCCAGACAGAGTCAAGGTATATGTGCAATACTGGTTCCACAAATCTTGTTTCAATCCTGACTACTGATCTAAGGGCATAATTTTATGAAGTAACATGGATGTAGAGCCTGTATTTGGAGTGTAGTTCATGTCTTACTCATATTTGCTTGAGCTTCTTCATAAGCGATTGCGGATTGAGTCATTTGTGCATGTTTGCAAATGTGTATCCTGTCTTTGGTCAGTGGATGGGGCTGATACTTTTACCACATTGTCCTAATTATGGCAGAGAATCCTTTCTAAGTTCATTCTGAATTCTCCATCAGGAACTAGTGCATTGTGGGCTTGTCATCCAAACTCTAGAACTTGGCCAGCTGAAGCAATTATCTCTGTGTAAACATGTAAGAATCTGTAGATTCAGTGTATGCCTGTCAGCTATGCCGGCCAAAAATAATTGTTAGACCTGCATAAATGTCGGTGTGCACATGCAAAAATAAACAAACAAACAAACAAAGCACTCTGGTCTGCTGAGTTCATGAGGCAGTACTGACTTACAATGGTCTGGGTAGGAAGTGAGCATTAGAATAGTACATTTAATATGACTCGCATGCCCATTGAAACTCTCATAAACCATTTTGCAAACAGTCCAATATACATCTTGATTCAACCTTATCAGGTCGTGAGATACGTGGTGACTGGCTGAAATGTTCGCAATAACATAACTGGTTGATCTGTTTAACATTGTATGAGTAAACTCAGCTGTTCAAGCTTTAGAATGTAAAATCAATGAATATAAGTGAACATAAGATAAGATACTTCAACTCTCACAAGTAGGCAGGATGCATTGATTTATTGATAGTTACCTTTATCCATATGCTTGCACTACTTTACCAAGTTTCTTAACGTTATTTGGTGATTGCACTTTTTTTTTCATAATTTATGTGCATTGGTTTTTCTGTACCTCATTTACCAAATTAATTCAGAAAAAAATTAAATACTTTTTAAACCACCCAATTTGGTTGGTATTGCTCTGTACCAACCACAAACAAAGATGGATGGCGGCCTTGGTATGAGATTTTGTCCGAACCAATATTGACCTTTCCTTATTAGGCCAAACCATCTAGAACTATTCGGCTCTTAAATGGCTCGGCCTGTTAGGGGGTCGTACTGATTTGGAGCCTCAATAATTGTGGGAGAAAGGGACGGTGCACCGCTTTTTCCCTTTGTTTCAAGGTTATAAGAAAGTGGGAGAGGAGAAAGAGGGGGAGAGAGTGAAATGTGAGGCTTTCCTCCAATCCTCGTACCACTCAATTTGGAATTAAACAAATGCATATATTTGCATTGCCAATTTTTAATGCAAGTATTTTGTGTTTAACATGTATTATATAGTCATACCATTTTTAGGCATGTGACATGAAAAATTAAAGCATGTTATATTTAAACATCAAAAACAAACTTACAAAACCCTATTTTACCCTTAAAATTAAATAAAAGAAGCTTAAAACTTTGAAAATAAAAAAAAAAAAAAAAATTGGTGCACCTATAGGGTTTGGTATGGTATGTTATGATACCTGTACCATACTGTACCAGCCTTCTGCTGAGACCATGGACCTTGATTTAGATTATATAATTGGTTTATGCTGCTTTATTAAGAAAACATAGATAAAATCTCAACCATCTGAAGTAGAACTTTGCTTATTTCATAGTTGGCTTTGAGTGGGAACCAACATCAAAGCACAATCCATATAACCCATGCCAAACCTATGGAATGAGGCTTATAGATGAACTTATGATCATTACTAAAAAGGCATTAGTTTCACTCGATAAAACAGGTAGTCTTCATGCTGCATTTTTATATGTCAAATATTTACTGTTCTGAAATGGAAACACTGTAATGAGCTAACATACCTGTATACATATTGTCTAGTAGGACTGCAGATCTTATAGCACAAATATCATGTAACCTTGCACCCTTTTCCCTTTTCTCTAGATCCCAAATATTTGACACGTTATCATATTGATAATTTGCAAGACTTATTTCTAAGAAAGTTAATGCTAATTAGCATTCCTTTTACAGGTTGGAGGCTATCCCGAGAGGGACCCATTTGATGAAGAAGAGATCTAAACAACTCCAAAGGTGTACATACAGCATCTTCAGAGTCCTGTTAAAACTTCAATCTTCATGTAGTTCCTCCTAGAAATTCTTTCATCACCATAGCATTATCACTTTGAGTTATATCCAATCATGCTTAATGTTATTATGATGGTTCGATATGTGCCCTTGTAATTGTTAAGCATAACTAAAACCAGAGAGCTATTTGTTATGGAACTGTTGTCTTTGGACTGATACCTTCACTTTTGGAAAGTTTGTTGACCGTGGAAGTGCTGTATGTGCTGTATGGTGGATGATCGATGATGACACTATATGTAAGGATGATGGTATCTTACTAGAAAGCAAATGGATATTACCAAAATTCTCTTTCATTGTTAATGAAAGTCTAAGGTTGTTGCTATTTCTACGAAGTAAATTGATGCAACCAATTATCTTTCTGTATCAAAGAGCGTATATTTATTGCTAAGCCTTTGAGTGAATTGAGTTACTTTAATAATTGGAGCTGGATCTGATGAAGCTGACTTGAGATCATCATGCCATGCTCGTTCATTCCAGACTCGAGATCATCAGATGGGTTGAGTTTTCAATGGGTATGATTCTGTCCAACATGCTTTGGGTTGATCAATGGAGAACGAATTGGCCTTTCTGTCTGGATATCTCAGACTTCCTGTATGCAAAAAGACACACTTCTTGATTCTCTTTCCTCACATATTCACTGATCTCCACTGGTGTCGGCAACGAAATTTGTGAGTTCCATCCTGGATTGAAAGCAAGTAATGAAACCCCTTTCATACCATATATTGCTCCATTCTGCTCGGTTTGTGTTTGCCATCATCAAGTATCTTGGCGAAAATTAAGACCTGTGCTAATAGAGTATTTGTGATGGTAGGTATTGACATAATTAGTGCATATGCACCATAAGTAGGATTAGATCAGTAAATTAAGATACAATTTTGAAAAGACATAAATAAAGTAATGTAAGAAATATCATAAGAAGAAAGATATATCGGGGAGGAGATTTTAATGAACATGTAGGTAAACATAAGGATAGATATGAAATGATACATGGAGGATATGGATTTGAAGATAAGAATAAAGCCGGCGTAAGCTTATTAGTTTTGTAGTTGCGTGTGATCTAACAATAGCAAACATTTATTTTAAAAAGAGATATGAACATTTAATAATATTTAAAAAGATTTAATAAAAATTAAATAGTTTTTTTCATAACTAGAAAGATAGATAAATAATATGTAAAAACTGTAAAGTTATTTTAGGAAAAATTTAACTTCACATAGGATAATGGTAGCAAACATGGATAAAAATAAAACCTAGAGTAAATGTAAAACTATTAATTTAAAAATTGATCCCAACTTAATGTGAAAAAAAGCAACTAAATGCATAAAAATATAGCAAAAGAAGTCTAGGAGAATCAAAAGAAGTAAGACTAGTATGAAAGAAAACTTGGTAGTGGAATAAGGAAGTTCAAGCTGCCATCAAGTTTAAAAGGATAAATTATAAAATTTGGCAAGAAACTAGGGATGAAGAAAGTCTTAAAAAGTATAGAAATGCAAAAAAAAGAAGCTAAAAGAGCGGTAAGTAATACCAAACTTAAAGTCTATCATGATTTATAATAAAATAGATACGAAAGGAGATGAAAAGACTATATAAATTAGCAAAACTAAGAGAAAAGAAAACAAAAGATCTTGACTATATTAAATGTATTAAAGATGAAGATAAAGAGTCTTAGTAAAAGAAGAAGAGATAAAAGAACGATGAAAAGTTATTTTAAAAAATTATTAAATAAAAATAATTTGATAAATTTAAGGGTAGAAGGATGTGATAATTTAAGAGTAATAAATGCTATAATTTTTTCGTAGATTTAGCATGCTTGATGTTAAAAAGGCTTTGAGTAAAATTAAAAATGCAAAAGCATTAAGACCAGAGTGATCCTATTGAGGTTTGGAAATGCAGAGGAGAAATTGGAGTTATGTGGTTAACTAATTATTTAACAGAATTGTAGCAACTAAAAGAATGCCAGATGATTGAAGAAAAAGCATATTAATATCCATATATAAAAATAAAGAAGATATTCAAAACTATGAATTTATAGAGGGATTAAGCTAATGAGTCATACAATGAAATTATGAGAGAGAGTAATAAAAAATCGATTAAGAGCTGAAACTTTAGTATCAAATAATTAATTTAGATTTATGCCTGAAAGATCGACTATGAAAGTTATTTATTTATTAAGAAAATTAATGGAGAGAAGTTGGCCCAACTGGCAACCCAAGAGGTGGGAGGATGAATTGGGTTCTTAAAAATTTCAAAACTTAAAAACTATTCTCAAAGTAATGCACAAGAGAGAATGTAACGATAGTAGTGCTAAGAATACTAAGCAGAGTGCAAATGATAGAGTAGAGAAAAAAAGAGACAAGCATGACAAACAAAAAAATTTATAATAGTTCAGTGTTAGTTACACCTACATCCACTCTCAAGGAACTCTTGGGCCATACTATAATCACCATGATTATAACAGAGTTGTTTTACAAGCTCACGACTCAAACTTGTTGTTTTACAACGGAATCACAACGAACCCAGCTGGTTTTCACATGATCACCAGCACAAAACCTATCACAAGCCTCCTAGCTTGTATAAAGCCAAACTACCTTTCTTGATTCAATCCTCTAATTAAATCAATAAGCAAATGAAATAGGGAAATGGTTACAACAGTAATAAAGCTCCACAAATGAGCAAATATAGCAATGTAATCAAAGTAGAAATAGAAGAGCCTGATTAGAAGATTTCTGAAGTTGGGCTTTTCTTCTTTTCCTCAGAAATGATCTTCCTCATGATGAGCTTGAAGCTTTGAAAGAATCTTTGATGTAGAGGCTTTTGAAGAACCAAGGCTCTCTTCTTCTCTTCTTGATTTGATGAAAATCCTTCAAGACTGGCTTTCAAATGCTTTGGATTTCCTTAATATCTGTTTTGAACAAAAGGGCTTTCGAATTTGAACTCTTTTCTTTCTCTATTCTCTCGTGTGTTCTTTTTGAAACAATCTCATGGCTCTTATTTATAATCTCCTCTAAATCATCTTTTAGAAAAAAACTAGCCGTTGAAAATGCTTGAGGTGAGTTTAGCACGGATGAGGAAAGAGCCGTTAAATCCGTTGGAGAAATGTCAGAGTTTGGAGTCATCTCTGACACCTCTGGAGTCCACTCCTCATAGGTTGGAGTCGGCTTGAGCAGACCTAGAGTCGGCTCGAACGCGGGATGAGCGAAACGTGAACTTCTACTTGATATGGAGTCGGCTCGTGCTTTTCGAGGGATCGATAACTTTTCGTGCGAGAGTCAGCTCGACTAAAGCTCCAAAAATATACTCTGTATAACTAGTGGAGTCGGCTCTAATATCTGCAGGAGTCAACTCCAGCTCGATGTAGAATATAGGACTTTTTGTCTTTCTGATGGAGTTGGCTCCAGACTCTGCAGGAGTCGGCTCGACCGCGTGCAAAAAGTGTCAAACTATTTTGTTATGCTCCCGAGTTGGCTCCTAGACTTCTGGAGTTAGCTCTAAATACTAAAACTTGACACTTGACACTAGACATAGGGTCAAACTCAATTTTTATTGAATTTTGATTGATTAAATAGTTAAATTCCTGAAACACTTAATCAAAATCATTAGTAACACAAGGAATATACTCATGTGGCTTTGTTATTCATCAAAATCAATAGTTGGATCAACAAGAGATATAGAGAAAAGAAAAAAGACCTTCATATGGTCTTTATTGATTTAGAGAAAGCATATGATAGAGTACCTAGAGAAATAATATGGTGGGTTTTAAAGAAAAAATGAGTTACCAAAAGGTACATAGAATTGATAAAAGATATATATGATGACGCAATAACCATTGTTAAAATAACAATAGGAGAAACTAGTGAGTTTTCAATTACTGTAAATTTACATCAAGGATCTGCCTTAAGTCCGTATCTTTTTGTATTAGTTGTGGATGAATTAATCAAACATATTCAAGATGATATCTCATGGTGTATGTTATTTGTAGATGATATAGTGTTGATTGATGAAACTAAATCTAGAGTAAATGCAAAGCTAGAGATTTGGAAAGAGCTTTAGAATCTAAAGGTTTTAAGATTAGTAGAACTAAAACTAAATACATGAAATGCAATTTTAGTGGGAGTAGAAATACAAATGAAGAAACAGTGGAGATTGCAAGCAAAGAGATATCATGAATAAAAATTTAGGTATTTGAAATCAATTATCTAGCAAGAAGGTGAAATAGGTAAAGATGTGAATCATAGAGTTAAAGCAGGATGGATTGAGTGGATGAGTGCTTCGGGAGTATTGTATGATCGACGCATCCTATTAAAATTGAAAGAAAAATTCTATAAAATTGCTATTAAGCCAGCTATGCTATATGAAACAAAGTGTTGGATAATATTGAAACAACATGTGAATAAATTAAGTGTAACAGAAATGTATATGTTAAGATGGATATATGGTAAAATATTAAAAGATAGAATTAAAAATAAACATATAAGAGAAATGATAGGAGTAGCCCCAATTGAAGATGAAATGAGGGAAAATCAATTATGGTGGTTTGGACATATACAACGTAGACCTTTAGATGCTCCAGTTAGAAAGAGTGATATTTTAATAATTCATGGTAAGGATAGAGATAGAGGTAGACCTAAACTAATATGAGTAAAAATATTAAAAAATATATAATTATTTATGAAGCAGATTCATGTAGCCAACCCTATGTAGTTGGGAAAAGGCTTAGATGAGTTGAGTTGAGTTGAGGTATTGACAATGAGATTGGTGTGCATCTCAAGGTAGTGTCGCATGGGAGTCTCTTGTGGGGGCTCTTATTGGCGGTAAGAGTACTGTTCTGGATGCATTTAGAAAGCTGAACAATCTCTTGTTCACTTTTGGCAGGTTTCCATGTCAGTCATGCTGATTCTTGTAAAATGAGTAAATAAAACTAAGTTCTGCTTAAAGAAGAAACCTGACTTCCTTTACCTTACAAAATACACTGGTTCTCTCATAAGTTCTTATAATGAATACCTTTCTTGAACAAGATATGCAGCTGCTCTTGTTTGCTTTTGTTATTGTGTCTCTCTTTTTAAGCTGTTTATGATATATACTATGTTGCTCAAAGTTATTCAAGCATCAATGCGCTCAGAAGTATTGAAGATGATATCATTGTAGACCAAGCGGATTCTCCAGAGATCAGTGATGATTTTGAGCTTGGCCAACATGAATTCCTTGGCATCAACTTGCATAAAAAGCATTATTGGATTTATTCTTTCCTTCATTACGTGCGCTATTTGTATGCTCATCCTATTTAGGGGAAAAGAATAGTAGTCCTGGCCTATAAATTCACTAGACTCATTAAAAATAATATGATATTCATTACAAGCAATTCTACAATCTAATTGAGCTGCCTGGCCCTGGCCAATTAAAATCTGCTCAAATTATCTGGACTTTGAAACTTGAGGCTCTGTAAAGTGGTGTGCTTTGAGCTTGCTCGTGTTTTTGGTTTTACTCCCCCTTCTCTGTTTTCTGGCTGCCTAGTGTAAGGCTTGGGGAGACAAGGATAATGGTACGGATGATTGAATTTCTTCACCTGAATATTTGTCATATTGGACAGATTAATTTTATTTTGCCCTTTTTTTTGAGATTTGTTTTGCTCGTTTATGTAGTTTTAATCTTCAGGAGACCTTTTTTGAAAAAAAAAAATCCTTGTTTTGTTAGCAAAATTTGAAAAGAACGTCAAACTTGCGTTGCAAAATTTCTCTTCGGATGGGAGTCGATGCGGAATTAAGTTTTGTAAACATGAATGAAAAAGGTTGTACTTACTATTTGGATGCAACTTTTTTTTTTTTTTCTTCTGTTGGACACCTCTTATGGTACTTTAATTTTGAAAAAAAAATGTTTAAAAAAGAAGAAAAAAAAGACCGTTTAAATTGAGGAAGGTATAGGCTGCGTACGAAGAAAATAAATGATAGGGTTAGAACTAGAGATGTTAAATAAGCTGATTAGGTCAAGAAAAAGCTTTGCTGCAATTTCTAATGTAGCAATTATGCATTAATCGTATAAATTGATTAATTACGTGTACTAATGTATGTGTAATAATTTAATAAATTTTATTACGTATTAATATACATGCACAGCTAATTTGTACGATTAATATGTACTTAACTTACTAAGCCACCCCTCAAGCCTGAGGGGCATGTTAGGATGAGAGCCCATCATGATCTAACATAACGAAAATGCTTTGTGCATTGGCCTTCCATGCACAAAGCATGCAAAGGCTAATGCATAAAGCATGCATTAAATATGCATATTAACCATGCATATGTGCAAATGCATATACGAAATAGCCTAATAAATCATGACATGTGCACTTGTATGTGTGTACGATCATTATGCATTTATACATTAAAAGTCAATGCATAAAAACTTTTCCCTGACATGGCATGGCTCACTGCCTGCGAGCAAGCCCGCTAGGGCTAGTACACCTGTTCGCTAGTCTAGAACGCAGGCCTAATACGCCAACATACATAATCAACTCACCACACTGGACTTGACTTGTTAGTTGTTAGGCACACGCCTAGCACACTTGGTTCGATGATTTTTTTAAAAAAATTATTTTCTTTCCTTTTATTTTTATATTAATATATTTATAAATTTTAAAAATTTAAAATTTAAAAATTTAAAAAATAAAATCTGTATAAATTTAAAAATAAAGAAAATGATAAAATTCTAAATTTAACTATATTTAAATATAATTAAATTTATTGTTATATATAAAAAAATAAAAAAACTATGCATAAATTTATCCTTCCTTCTCTCAAATTTATTTTTCTTCCAGGATTGTCTGCATGCAACAGTAGCTGATCGCACACTAGCTGACCCTTGTAGCCTCCTAGTAGCACTAAAAATAAGGCTTAGAGATCAGGCCAAACAGATTTAAAAAAATAGTAGGCCTGATCTAAATAACGGGCCTACCTGTGCAAACTAAAAATAATCTGACCCAACCTACCTTAACTCGATATATATATTTACATATTAAATGCTGCAAGGCCTAAAGTTTTGTAAGCTTGAGCATTAAAAAACAAAAAAAAAAAAATCCTGCTTAGATCCTAAATGAAGAGGGGAAATAAATAAATAAATAAGTACGATGGACAAGGTTGAGATTGGATAAAGCTTGAACAAAAATATAAGTTCAATAGATAGATGGGTGAGGCTAGGCCTAATGATGAGCATAATCATCAGGTCTAGCTCCCCATGTACAGCCTGATCCGAGCCCAATCCAATATTTGATCAGCTCTACGCATAATATAAACTAAATAGCATTTACTTACACCAAAATAATGAATTAATCGTCGAGAATTCTATTGTTGTTCAAAAATTCCTGGCAAATCTTAAACATCATTAACATAAGTATATAACATTTGCGAGCTTAGTAAAACCACATATGTCAATGACTAGAAAACTTAGAAATAATAGTCAAAACCATTGTTCTGGAATATCAAAGATAACCCTTCGAGCTGCATCATTTTCCCCCTCTTAACCCTTTATAAGTTTTTGGCTGAAGTCCCAAAATTTGCTACTTAAAACTTTGTCTCTTGCCGTGAGAGAAGGTAGTGCCTCATTGCAATTGACAAAATACTTGCCTGTTACATCTTTCATGCCAGGATGTAGAGCTACATAACAAGTAGTTGCTGCACCCTGCACTTAAAGAATCTATTTAACCTTTAGTTGATAACATATGACCATTATTTTTCTCATGCAATTACGTAATCATGGAATACAAAACATTTGTAGATAATATTTAATTGGAATTCATTGCAGGTATGCATATAAGATTGATGGGAATCTAGGATGATGCACATACCTGGGGAATGGTTTTTACGAAGGGTTTCATCACAGCAGCAATAGAGTCCAGTATAAACGCTAAAAGGGAAGAGGGGAGAGGAAGAGATCAACTAGGCATACGTAGAAATCGTTCCAAAGTTTTTTTTAAAAAAAAGCATAAATAGGGTAACATCTTACACTTAAGGTTTAAGTAGCGGCACAAGTTGGTGTTTATTGCTCCAGGATGCAGAGAGTTTGCAGTCACATTGATGCCTTCTTCCTGCAAAATGAAATCACCTAAGCTTTTACATAATCATGCAATAGCCAATGTAGAACCAGCGCTTTCAATTTTAACATAGTTTTTCATCTACTTTAACCTTTATGATTTAGTTCTGATGTTTTCCTTTGTGAAAAGATGCATCTTAAGTCTCAATAAAAGAAAATTTTCTTCTCATCAGACAATGATCAAATCATCACCGTCGCTCAGAAAAAGAAAAAAAAAAGTACTGGGAGAAGGATCTAACGAAGATCACTTGCTGCAAAAATAAAATAAAAAAAAGAAGTGTAAGGGACCAAGAGGGCCTCCACCTCAATCTATGAGCACATAACAAATTAACAGAAGAAAATTTCAGATTCTTCATCCAACACAAGTTGTCACCATTCAGTTGTGGCAGAAGAAACATCTTGGTAAAATTTTAGTCATCAGCAAAAAAACAATTATGGAATATAATCCCACAGCAGAACACTAAAAGTTCACCTTGCAAATCTACAATACTGGGAAGCAAATCAATAATCAGATCAGCTATTACGAAGATATGCTATCTAAACTTTTGGAGCCACACAGCATTTACACTTTGAGAACAGATCGGTAGCATTTTTAGCTGTTCATTGCATCGAGTTACAACTGCTTAAACAGTGCAACTTTATGCGCAGACTTCAGAAATGGTCCTGTCACTGGGCAATTGTTTTTTTAAGGTGACACCAAAGTGAATGCCGTTATGAACAATATGTACTAGTGAATTATTTAATAATTGAACAAAATGCAGTTTAAACACCGTTCAGACACGAGAATGGATATGGTGTGCTCCAAATGCAACTGCTTAACATGTGAAGATGCTTTTCCTTAAACAATGCAATTACTTTTGCCCATAAACATAGCCCTTATGAAAAGTTAAAAGCTAATATTTATTTTATTAAATCGATATTACACATTTATTTTAGTATAGAAGTTCTACTGGGTTGGGTGCCCTTTTAGCATACATTTGGGGTCATTAGTCCACAAAGAGAAGCTTGTGCCATCAGCTATAACTTTCTTTATCATATAGATGTTGACTCTCAATATTGTCATTTTTATTTTCATCTTCAATCATATATGACCTGCTTACTGTGCAATTTTTTTGCTCAAGGTGACTCTCTCTCTCTCTCTCTCTCTATATATATATATATATATATATATATGCATGCGCATGCAAACAAGGGGACAAGAAAAGGAACATACACTGAGACAACTTGACGTGCATCTTTGTTCATCCTCCACCACTAAAGTAGCTTAGTTGCTGGTACTTATCCTTCAAATATCCAAATTAAATGAACAATGCTTCTGCTGATATAAAATTTGAAGGGGCATGCAAGCAGGAGAAACCTCCAACACTCTATTCTTAATGTAATGACCCGGGCCCATGGGCCCATTTTGTTACAAGAAAGTAAGACGGATAAGGTCCACACCAACTTGGGCCACCATAGCCCAAAAAGGGATCCTTGTCCTTCTTGTTTTACAATATATAAACCACTTAACCAACTCCTAATCTTCCGATGTGGGACTATTGGGAGGGTTATCACAATCAACCCCCATTACAAAGACGACGTCCTCGTCACCAGGGTCAATTGATCACAACCACCAGGCAGGCAGGATTCTAGAGGTGGCCCCCACAGGTTCAAGAGGTGGCTCCCATCAATGTAGCACTTTGCCCTATGGCCCCCACAGGTTCAAAAGGTGGCTCCCATCGATGTAGCACTTTGCCCTATATGGCACTTAGCTTCTGCACTTCCGACTGGTGCATGGCTCTGATACCATATTGTAACGACCCGGGCCCACGGGCCCGTTTCGTTACAAGAAAGCAAGACGGACAAGGTCCACACCAACTTGAGCCACCACAGCCCAAAAAGGGATCCAAGTTGGTGTGGACCTTGTCCGTCTTGCTTTCTTGTAACGAAACGGGCCCGTGAGCCCGGGTCATTACAGTAAAGCTGTCACGTCCCAGTCTCAAAATTTGAGCTAGGATGACAATCCGCCGCATGCCAGGCATGCAAGGCGTCTCGAACTTCATCACATAAATCAATATAAAGCAAAATTCACATCCATGATTTATTACAAACCATAATTATCAGTCTTGGGCTACCTGCCCTACACACAAGCAAATCTGAACTAAATCAATATAATAAAACTAAGTCTACTTAATAGAAGCTCCTTCTATCCCAATTATCCTTTTTCATTCCTGAGGCTCTAAAAAATATTGTAAGAATTTTATGAGCTCACACTCAATAAGTAAGTCTAATATAATTTCAAAATTTCATTTATCATGCTATCATCAGGTTCATGTCATCAGATCAATTAATTTGAAACTTAATTCAATAATAATTACTAAAATATATGCGATGTAAACAAAACAATGGTAAGGATGGCAATAGTTTTTTTAAGGTGACACCAAAGTGAATGCCGTTATGAACAATGTGTACTAGTGAATTATTTAATAATTGAACAAAATGCAGTTTAAACACCATTCAGACACGAGAATGGATATGGTGTGCTCCAAATGCAACTGCTTAACAAGTGAAGATGCTTTCCTTGAATGATGCAATTACTTTTGCCCATAAACATAGCTCTTATGAAAAGTTAAAGCTAATATTTATTTTATTAAATCGATATTACACATTTATTTTAGTATAGATGTTCTACAGGGTTGGGTGCCCTTTTGGCATACATTGGGGTCATTAGTCCACAAAGAGAAGCTTGTGGCATCAGCTATAACTTTCTTTATCATATAGATGTTGATTCTCAATATTGTCATTTTTATTTTCATCTTCAATCATATATGACCTGCTTACTGTGCATTTTTCTTGCTCAAGGTGATTCTCTCTATCTCTCTCTTTCTCTCTCTGTGTGCGTGCGCATAAGAATAGGGGACAAGAAAAGAAACATACACAGACAACTTGACGTGCATCTTTGTTCATTCTACACCACTAAAGTAGCTTAGTTGCTGGTACTTATCCTTCAAAGATCCAAATTAAATGGACGGTGCTTTTGCTGATATAAAATTGAAGGGGCATACAAGCGGGAGAAAGCTCCAACACTCTATTATGAACAAGCAAAATACAATAGTAAAGTCCTATGGATTGGTCCACTTACAATAGTTTTGTCACTAACATCCAATGCAATGATGAAACAGGTATGACATGGACACTGATAAACACAAAACGTGAACCGAAACACATTTTTCACTTGTGAATTGGAAGATGGGACTCTCCATTTTGAAGAATGTCACAAACAGGTTTAATGTTTCTGGAAGAATTTAAACATGATTTATCATTTCCAAATTGATATCTGTTAAAAAAATAAATATCAGAATGAAGCTGAACAGTTTCTTTCACCATAAATTTCTGAATTAATATGTAAATGCAAATAATTCTTGCACAGCTTAAGGCAAAGATTTGGCAAACAATCAATCTCAAGAATAAATGATGCTCTACTTCCCCAACAGTTTGTGCAAACAAATTAATATCAAATACTGAACATCTAGAAGCATTATCTTATGGCATGAGCTAATATAGCTTTTACAAAAGTTAGCTTAAAACATGAATATGCAATAGCTATATTTTGTTCAACACATTCACATTATCTGCCTCCCTATGGGTTTACAAAATCATTATACTTTTCATACTTGTAGACTCAATTCCATTTCAAGTCCCTAAAGATATCTGTACCTGTAAATGCTGAGATAGCTCGTTTGCATGCCATATATTTGCCAGCTTTGAATGAGAATATGCCCCAAAAGGTGCATACCTGCCAATAGGACAAGCCTCAATAGGTCTTCTCTATCGATGAGCCTTTTTTTGTTTTGTTGAAACTCTATTGACGAATCTTTCAATGCAAGTATAAGAATCAAGTGACCTTAATTTATTCTAGAAAAAAGTAAATATATTTATAACAACCAATCTAACATTGAAGGCAAAGCTAATACTTACTTTGATTGGTCATTTATTTTCTCTAGATTAAACCAGGATTCATCAAATTGCCTTGTGTGACCGAAAGATGAAACGTTGACTATCCTTCCTTGAATCCCTGTTTCTTTGGCGGTGTTTTTCATCTTGTCCAGTAACAGATTTGTTAGATGAAAATGTCCTGCATTTTAAAGAATAATCAGACAACTTTGAGACAATACAAGCACACTATAAATTATCCCTTATTAAGATTAGCCTTCAGCAAGCAAAGAAAAAAAAAATCTAGAAAAAGCCTTCAGCAAGCAAAGAAAAAAAAAATCTAGAAATCCTATTCCACTTAAAATTTCTCTTACATTCCATGAAATTACTAAGCAAGAAAGCAGCAATCTGCTTCTGATTTCAACTAATGATTTTAGCACTGACTGAGATTTTCCCAACCATTCCATTCAGGCACTCAAAATGAACAAACAATCTATAATTACAACTAGTGGTATTATTTACCAAGGTGATTCGTAGAGAATTGCAGCTCTACTCCATCTTTGGATAGCTGGAAAGGACAAGCCATAATCCCTGCATTATTACTGTTCAAACAAAGCATTTCTACTAAGATTGCATCATATTATTCATGCATTAATATGATGAATAAACGTATAAAAGAAACTTTTTTTTGAAAAAAAAAAAATCCCAAATACCCTAACTTATTAGTAATTTGATTTTTCTTGACATCTAGCTAATGGCATGCTTACATGAGGATGTTTAGGTGCTGGTATGACGAAGTAAAAGCGCGAGCAAAAGACTCAACCGAATCAAGTGAGCTCAAATCCATCTCCATGATATCAATCTTGGCATCAGGGTTTTGCTCCAAAATGCTTTCTTTGACTTTGCTGCCACTCTCCAGCGATCGGCAAGGGATGATTACGATGGCGCCCCTCAGC
Organism: Calamus simplicifolius; assembly: GCA_900491605.1. Classification (NCBI taxonomy): domain Eukaryota; kingdom Viridiplantae; phylum Streptophyta; class Magnoliopsida; order Arecales; family Arecaceae; genus Calamus; species Calamus simplicifolius. The sequence goes on from UESW01002429.1 coordinate 147,105, forward strand.
GCCAGAACTCTCGCGGTCTCCTTCCCAATCCCACTGGTTGCCCCTGCTCACAGACCCACATTGACACCAATCAACCCTCTCAGACTATCAAGGAACTTTTCGACCAAAATCGACAGCAAAACAAAGCTAAAAATATGGCGTTTTCGGAAGAGGGGAAAAAAAAAAGCACCTGTGACAATGGCTATGAGATGGTCGGCTCTGATCCCTTGGGTGACCTCCTCCGCCGTGGAGGAAGAGCCAAAGCCAGAAGAAAGTCCTTCTCCTCCTCCCCAGAAGACGGTGCTCCACGTCCAAAATCCCATTTTTGGATCTCGCTCGTGGAAGTAAAACTCCCATCTTAAAGCTTTCGAAGCCCTCCGCTGTGCCGTTCGCATTTTAAATTCGGGGACAAGGGTCTTGCTGGTCGGCTTAAAATACCAAATTCCGACTAGATAAAATTGATGATTGCCACGTGTCTTACATAGCAAGATTTTCCTTCATTATTGGGTTAGCTACAGCTGGAATTGCAAAGATTTGTCTCCACCGAATCAGAGGCCGCCGCTTGTCGAAGAAATTAAATTCGGACGCGAAATCGCTCGCATTTGGGTGGGCTCTTCGTGTTGGACTCCATCTCTTATTCTGGACTTCGGAGGCGATTTCTTCGTACTGGAGCTGTAGGGTTTCTAATCTCCCCCCCCCCCCCCCCCCTTCCTTCTTCCCATTCCCTCCTCTTCCACGAGCTCTCCCTTTTTCACTCTCTGCGTTTCTCTCTCCTCCTCTCGCGATTGCAAGCTCTGAGGAGGAGAGAAGCCGCTTCTAGTGGAAGAAGTCTAGCCTTTGGGGGTGGACTGGGACGGGAGTCGCGTCAGGTAGTGTTTTGCTCATTCCAATATCTTAAAGATCTACTACTTTTTATTTCTAGTACTTGGAAAATTTTCCTGAATTGCTAGCAAATCTAAGTTTATTTGCTTTCTATAACCTTTTTTGGACCGTTTTCCGACAAAAATGCTACACATTTGGAGTGTATGTTGCTTTCCCTCTCGTTTGACACATTGGGATGGAGACATTTCCGACTTAATCCTCATATTGGATTTTAATAAGATGTTTTATGTCTTTTTTCCGCTTGAGTTTTAAAGTGTGTTTTTCGGTCGTTAAAGCCTAGATACTGAAATATGGATTAACTATATGTTGGAATTCCTTCTCTTCAATTATACCTTTCCATTCTAGGTTTTTATCAGAAAATAAGTGGGGAAAAAACCCAAAAGTTGAATTCTTTTGTAGGTTTTTCTGTAGTTCTTTTCTGTCATTTGATAGCTTGAATCTGGTTTCTAAAAGTTAAGTCTTTGCTTGCTTAGACGCAGATATTGGCTTTTGAGAGGGGAAAAATGTCAGAAGCAGCAGAGCCTAATCCTCTGAAAAATGGTGCTGATGAGAGTTGGGTGCCAAAGGTTGGTATGGAGTTTGAGACTGAAGTGGATGCGTATCAATTCTACCATAACTATGCAAAAAGGATAGGTTTCAGTATTCGGAAGAACCGGATAAATCGAAGAGCTTCTGGTGTTATCTCATTGAGGGTGTATGTGTGCCATAAAGAGGGTTTTCGTGGGAATAAGAGGGAGGAGGGCGACGTAAAGAGCCCGAAGCTTTATGAGAGAACTGGTTGCCTTGCAGCTTTGACCCTTAAAATTACAAAGAATGGCAAGTATCGTGTAAGTGGCTTTGAGGCAAGGCATAACCATCCACTTGTTATACCAAACAAAGCTCACATGTTAAAGTGGCGGAGAATAAGTAAGGATCGTGGTGTTGTAGCTGAAGTCTCAGGGATGATGCCAAGAGCTACTGATGAGGTTATGGATGCACATGCTGGTGGCCATCAGCACCTTATCCACCCTTCTTTAACTTATAAAAATTATTTGCAGTCAAAGCGGGCAAATGCTGCGGTGCCAGGAGATGCAGGAGCTGTAATGCAGTATGTACAGGAGAGGCAAATTGATGATCCATCATTTTTTTATGCTGTACAGCTTGATAAGGAAGATCGGGTGACAAATATTTTCTGGACAGATGGAAAGTCTATTATTGACTATGATTACTTTGGAGATGTGCTGTGTTTTGATACAACATATCGATCAAATAACTACGGTAGGCCATTTGCACAATTTATTGGTGTGAATCATCACATGCAAACTGTATTCTTTGGTGCTGCATTGTTGTATAATGAAACAACTGGCTGTTTCAAGTGGCTGTTTGAGACCTTTAAGGCAGCTATGTCTGGGAAGCAACCCAAGGTAATTTGGATAGATCAGTCTGCTGAAATTAGTGATGCAGTTGCTGCAGTGTGGCCAGGTACGATTTGTCATCTGTCTATGTGGCACATTTACCATGATGCTACTAAACATCTGAGTTTTGCCTTCCAAGGCTCCAAAACATTTGCACTTGATTTTAGCAAATGCATCTATGAAATTGAGGAGGAGGAAGAGTTCCAATCATCATGGAAAGAAATGTTAGAGAAGCATGATCTGAAAGACAATCAATGGCTGGCGAAGCTATATGAGGACAAGGAGAAATGGGCCTTGCCATATGGACGACATATATTTTGTGCAGATATGAAAAGCATATTACGGACGGAAGGCTTGAACATGGAGCTAAAACAATGGTTATGTCTAGAATTTGATCTTTTGCAGTTTTTAAGGCATTATGAAAGAACAATAGATGAGCGAAGGCATGGTGAAGTACAGGCTGATTACCATGCTTGCCAAATTTCACCAACCATACCTCCCACAAGGATGTTAAGGCAAGCTGCAAATGCGTATACACCTGAAGTGTTTAAACTGTTTCAGAGGGAGTTTGAAATGTCTGTGGATTGCTTGGTGTACAGAAGTGGCGATGTTGGAACTATAACAGATTACAAGGTAACAGCTGAGGGGAACCCTAAAGAATATGTTGTTAAAGTTGACATTTCAGGTGGTACTGTCATTTGTAGTTGCAAAAAATTTGAGTTCATTGGGGTTCAATGTCATCATGTGCTGAAAGTGCTTGATATTATTAATATTAAAGAACTACCACAACATTACATCTTGAAGAGGTGGAGAAAAGATGCTAAGGCTGGGAGCATGAGAGATAATGGTGGATTTGCACTTATTGGTGACTCCACATCGTCTCAAGCAAAACGATATAGTTCTTTGTGTCGCATTTTCAATAAAATGGCAGCAAGGGCTGCTGAATCTGTGGAAGCATATACATTAATTGAAGGCTGCCTAGATCAATTTATGGACCATATACGACAAATTTTGCAAAATAAACCTCTTGGTAAACATTGATTAAGTTACATACTTGTTAAAATGACCAAATGAACACATGTTTTGAAGAATACTTGTCATAATCCTTTTCAATGTGTGATTTCTTCTAAAATACAATACAGATTCTCTTTTGTTTTTGATGTATATTAACCATCAGCTGGCAGTAGCACTTGGATGAGGCTAGATTGTGTTTAAATTCAAGTACTTCAATTCCAGGTTCCCACTGACAACTTGTAACTGGCATCCTGATTTTTCTTCATGATCCTCAGGACAGCTTGCTCAGAACTTGCACTTCTAACCCTTTTTTTCTGTGCAGTTTTCAGCAGGATTACCAAAGCAGTGGCTAAAACTTATCTAATCAGTTGATTACAGTACTGGATTTTCGATAATGTAAGATGCACCATCATATTGCTTTGTTAACACCAGAACTGCTATGATTACTTAATCTGGCTCACTTTTATCACTTTCCAATGTTTTTAATTTATCTTGCTAACGGTTTGATTACTTTGATACTGTTTTCTCCTATGTTGTCAGGCCTCTCTCTTCTTTTTATTTTCTTCTCCAAACTTGGATAAGGGTCAGGGAAATAGCAAGAAAGGATCGTCCAAGTAGGATCTCTTGTTGACTTGTACAGCAACCATCATGATACATATGTCTGCTAACTTTTTCACAAGAAACTAAAGATCTGGAAAGGGACTTATCAGTTAGAAATGGCACTATGAGACCCAGAAGCAGAAAACAAATTGTCCATTTAGAAATGTCTTATCTGCATGGTAATGCTGTCCTAGGTTTAATATGTTGTGTGTTTCAAAAGTTCTTACTGATGTCGTCCCTGCCTTGTGTTCCCTTGTTTCTTTCTAAATTGTTCCGGTCCTGGCTGCTAATTTTGTTCCGTGACTGCAGGATCATGCAACGCTGTGTGCCTGTTGTGTTGTTGGTGCCGTAATAGTTCTGGTTTACATGCCTGCATCGATGTTGTCCAATTTGCTTTTATACTTAAAAATCTCTAGTCTTGTCTTCTATGTTTTCTAGTGTGGAGTTTCCGCCACTCCTGCTCTTTGTTGGATGTTACCATGTTTAACTTGATGTAATATCCAAGCATCAATTAGTTAAAATTGATCTATATATTCTACATATTGAGATCAAAACCAATGATTAAGATTTGAAAATTATATAATCTATAAGCTCTTGCATGTTAGCTATACTGCCACTGCTTATTTTTGTATATATTTAATGTGTTGGCAAGAGATCTATAGAACAAATAATTTTTTATTCCTAGATATTTTATGCATTTTATATCATGATTAATGATGTAGATTTTCATTTTAAAAAAAATATTATCAATTCTATTGAAAATTTTGATTCAAATTCTACTAAAATGTTTTGGCTTAACTTATAAATAAATAAACTAATTATATTCTATTATATCAGTTATTAATTATTAATGAAAATTCTGTGTTCAGGTTTATCAATTAAGAAATAAGATTACACAAAATAGATATAGTTGAAATTTATAAAAGCCTTAAAGCTGTCATAAAATATGTTATTGAGTTATCTGAGAAACTCTTATTGTTTTAGATATATATTTGTTTTCTAGAAATGTTATAAAAAATTTCTATATAACTTGTGTAATCTGTAACCAATATAACATGTGTAATATATTTAATATCAATTCACTTATAAAGTAATTATATATTAAAAATCATAACTAAAGTAAAAGGTAAAAATTTTTCGTTCAAAAAAAAAAAAAAAGATAAGCATAAAATCCTTATATAAGCATATAATTATCATTATAAAATAATAATTAATTAAAGGATGATATTAACTTATATAAATAGGTATGGCGGGTAATATTCGAGTTAGTATGTTGGGTTACATAAATTGATTCATTTAATAATTAGATTAATTATGGATTAATTTTGGATTAGCGGATCAATCCATGATCTGACTTGATTATTACCAGGTCAATTTGATTTTGATTTGAACCTATTTATGCTCAATTTAAATCCACTAACTTTATGTCAGATTTAAGTCGTGTTCATTGGTCATGCAACTTGTACATATATTCATGTGTTTAAGATGCATAATTTAATGAGATTAGCCATTTGTGATGCTTTCTGCATGTCGCAGTCATCACATTATTTAGCTCATCTTATTTTTCACAACGAAATTTTACATGATTTTATCTTTTCTTCGCTCCAATGAGATAGGTATATTTGCTTGATGACCTGATGGACTCAGTTTATTAGTTATTTATTCCATTAAATGTTAATTATTTCTTATTTGAATAGTCTAAATCATGGAACGGTTGTAGGGGCTTTACTTTATATACATGACTGTCTCTGAGATTTTCAATTGAAGCATTTGGCCATGAATATCTCTTCAAATAAAGTTCTAGATAACTGCGACGATACTGTTCAAGTTTTAAATACAGCATGCATGGTTTGTGGACAGATTGTTGGGCTTTAGAAAACAATCATTAAGCAACTCGTGCATCTTATAGGGTATACCTTTCTTTAAAAATAACACCTTAGTGTGTGCTTCCATATATAAGCTCTCTCTCTCTCTCTTCAACTATTCTTGCTAGCCATTTTTTCTCTATTTAACTTTCATTTTATAATACTTTAAAAAATGTATGCCGTTTTAGCATGGATATATGGTTATCTTGATTGCTATCCTTTGATATGATATTTAAGGCTTGTTTGATGATATGGGTCAAGCTCAACAATTTTTATAGCAAAACTTGGAGTGATGGCATGGTGGCATGAGGTGTTAGTATACTTTTATTTATTTATTCTCTGTCATTTCTAAAATTTCTAAATTTAGACCAATATGAATGAGGTGTTATGGGACCAAAAAAAAAACTATGATTATTATGGTAGGCATTTTAGTATACCATTTGATCAACTTTATGTTGTCTACTTGCATTACACTTCTACATTAGAACTTTGGAAGGTTCTAGAAAAGAAATACAGTATGGCTGATGTTGGCAATGATAAATATTTAGTTGAATATCTTGCTTTTAGAGGATAGATGAAAAATCGATTGTGGAGCTAATCCATGATCTTTGATCCATTATGCAGGAGTTCAAATAGTGTGTGATGCCACTAATTGAAAAATATTAGGTTGGTGTGGTGATCATAAACCTTTGTCCAGCGTGGAGAGATTTTGGTATCTCTTTTTTTTTTTTTTTTTTACAAGCGGGTGATCACACCACTCTGGCGCAAGTCAAGCCCGAAAGATTTGAGTACAATATTTGCTGCAAAATAATAGGATAAGGGATACCGAATTGTCAAATTCACTGATCGGGATGACGGGCAACAATAGAAGCAACACAATCAGCTGCAACATTGGCTTTCCGATATATATGACGAATCTCAAAGGCACTAGTAGACTGAAGAAAGACTCTGATATCTCTGATCAGGGGATTTAGAGAAGAATAAGAATCCCTATCCCGTCTAATCCACCTGATAATCGAAAGGGAGTCACTTTCAATGATCAACCGACGATAGCCCAAATGGCGAACAGCATGAGTGATATCAGCCCATGTAGTCTGAAGTTCAGCCATAGGGATCGAAATATCAATAGAGCTATGATCTCTAGCAGCAAGTAATTGGCCCTCAAACCCACGAATGATAAACCCATAATCAACATAACGATCAGAAACAGAACCATCAAAGTTCACTTTGACATAACCCGGGGGGCTTTCAAGAGATGAAGATCGTAGAACGGTGCGTTGGCAAAGAAGTAGGGGTCCCAGTGTTTAGGCCCGTTAGTGTGAACACCAAGATGACAGCGAGTGTACTCCTTGGCATAAAAGAGAGCACGACGAATAATCGCCTGGGGTATGGCCGTCTCTTTAAAACACCAAGGGAGGAGATTCATGGATGATTTTCTCTTCTTGTTGAAGATAAGGCACAAGCTAAAAAGAAGGCCAAGGAACGATTCATGATTGCTAACTTCCAACCCAAGACCAAACTTCTTATGAGTATGACTAACCATTCTAAGCGCATAAATCTTGGGAAAGAGCTGGACCTGCATAAACTTCATAGAAATTTGGACAGATCAAAGAGGTGTCTCTACGTATGGAAAGTTTAGCCACATGATAAACCTAACCAAAAGGATAGTTAGCTAACAGCTTCTAAACCACAAGTAGATGCAGTACTTGATGGATATATTCCTCATATCTTAAAAGTAAATGTGAATATATTCCTCATAGCTTAAAGGAAATATGGCATGCCAATCTACAAAGTGATGGATTGACATTAATTGAAGCCAATGTGCCTATTTATTCGACTAGATCTTATTTTTGATCATATAGCATAAATATTTCATTTAATAACTTAGTAATTTCATCTTTAATATTGCCATTGTTATACATCATATTACTATAAATTTCTTTTAATATTACTAAATATTATGTAATTTAAATATAGGATCTATAATTAAATCTAAATAATGAAAATATAAGATTTTTATTAATATTTATGACATTTTAATTCTATTGGCTTAATTAACTTTTCAAACCTTCTATATTCCTAAAAGTTGCAAAATAATTAGTAATATTGTAAATTTATTGAAAACTAGAAGAGAGACGGGATAGTAAATATTAGATAAAATATTATAAAATTTTTATAACGATAGTATAGGTAGTTCGATGAGTATCTAATGTAGGATCATTATTTAAGTGATCATTATAAAAATTAGTAATAATATCTTTGTACTCAAAATACACGATTGAAACATTAAATATGTAGAATTATATATAATTTTTATTAAAATCTTTTTTTACTATTGATAATACATAAAATTTTAAAAAATCTTTTCTTTAAGCTTTTGAAGATGCTATATATTTAATGACATCTTTAATTTTACTTTCATGTCCTTTAATAACTTTTAAACTATTGTATGTAGCTTAATTTAAGATATGATATGCATATCTAATTTTTCGTGTAAGATGAAATGCAAGCTCTATTTGAGTGATTTAATAGTAATATTATTATTAAAAGAATGATCTAAATTAATTAAAAATTGTCATATGCTACTGTGTGATTGAACTAGAGATGTTAAAGGCATGGTGCAAAATTTTAAATAATTTAAAACTAATAGTTCATTTTTCATAATCTAGTCAAGTCAATGAAATGGAAGGTACAAAATTGCTACTTCAAATACCGTATGAAAGTAGTGCTCTACCATCAAAATTTAAAAATAATAAATTAATTTTTTTGATATTTAAAAATTATCTTAAAGAATTAGACTTAGTAGTATTTCAAGAATTTTTTTTATATGCTACATTTAAGATAATTTTTATATATTTCTCAAAATGTATATTTCTAGTAAAAAAAGAAATTTTAATTTCTATAATTAATTTTAACAATTCTTTTCCATTCACTTCTAGGTATAAAAAATATTAATAACTCATCTAGAACAAATTTAAGTTAGTTCTAGGTGAAATCATTAGCATTTTCAAACTTCGTCCAATGCTTGAATAGGTGATCGATTTTCACTGAAATGTTATAGTAATAGTCTTTCTTGCAAATGCAGTATATAGCTCAAAACTCTTTGTTGATGATCTCTTTAATGTTGAGTGTTCCTAGACAATAGAGTTCCTGGTTCTAGCCTCGAACTTTAAGCTCGAGGCAACAACACTAAAGTGAAGGACTTTGGTTCTAATCTATGCTTGTAGCATTTAAGATTCATCTTATGATTTAAGGCACATGCTTTCAAACTTCTTCAAGTTGAGTTCAAAGATATCATGAGGTGGGCAAGAGTTAGAGCTACTAGCACATACCGTTATAAAGACTAGATAGGTCTTATAGCGACATTAGACAAAATTTATAGAGAAATTATAAGAGCTTGTTGGGAGATTAAGAGAGTTTAAGAGAGTTTACAGGGAAACTAAGAGGGCTTAAGAGAGTTTCGAAGAGTTTAATAGAACTTAGAAGAGTTTAAGATTTGATGTAGAGTGAGAAAGAGTGGGTGGAGGATATTTATAAGGATTGAAGAGCCTCCATCTAAAATAACTTTACAAACTAATTGTTTTTTGGCTATAGAGAAGGATAAATAGTTTTTTTTTTTAAGCAATAAATGAGAATATTATTAAAAACTTGCCTTATTGTTGAAAATGTTAAAGGATATTTTTCTAAGAAAATGGATAAAAATATTTTTTAAACTAGCCATTTTTATTTGATAAGAAAGGGCAATTTGGTAAAAATGCATGATAAACCATAAACGGCATGTTGCATGCTATGCCATGTTTGGCTAGCTCGCATGCTTAGGCTATGCTAGCTTGTGGATCGTGATTAGGGGTGCAACTCGGGCTCATGAAACTCGGATTTCCTTGAACCCTAACCCTAACCCTATTTGTAAAATGTCAACCCTAACCCTAACCCTAACCCTATTTGTAAAACCTCAACCCTAACCCTATTTTTAAAAATCGGGTTCGGGTTGAGTTTCGGGTTAGAATTCGGGTTGAAAGAATATATATATATATATATATATATATATATATATATATATATATGACAATCTGAAACAAACAAGCTTAACATTGCACAAATAAGCTAAAGTTTGAAACAAATAAGCTTTACATTGTACAAACAAGCTAAAGTTTGAAACAAACAAGCTTCACATTTCAAATTATATTTAAAAATATACATCTTTTACATAAGACTAAACAAAAAAAAAAAGTACTTCTTAAACCAAAATATATTCAAAGTAATCCAAATATTGCATAATATTTCAATAGCCACTATATGCATTGATGAAGTCACCTTTATCCTTCAAAAGCAAAAAATATTGAGACGATATAAAGAGCCAGTTAGAAGACCACATAAGTCTGGTATGAGAAATCTTTTCCAAGTAGCGAGACTGCATTCGCCATCCAAAGCTCTCTGATTTTTTACTCATCACCCCTTTCCCAGGTATATTGCTCATTTTAAAAGGTAATGAAGGTTCTGATGGAATGTTCATACCAAGAATCATCACTTTCACAAAACTATTGTCAGCTCTACATATTTTAAACCTAACAAACAAGGCTAAATCATCACTTCCACAACACCATTGGGCCTGCTGCTTGTGGCTTTGCGGGTTCGGGTTTTCTCGGGTTCGGGTTGACTGCAACCCTAACCCGGCCCAAATTGCAAATCGGTCCGGGTTCAACCCGGATCCTTCGAGTTCGGGTTAAGCAAACTAGAGTTTGAGTACTGCTGTAAATCGGGTTCCGCGGGCCGGGTTCGGGTTGAACCCGGCCCAAGTTGCACCCCTAATCGTGATAGCCCATCTCATCATGAGCTATCATGCTAGCATAGCCCATGAGCCTATAGGATGGATCAGCACAGCCTGAGGGGGCATCCCACATCTAGCCTAGTATGAAAATTGTAGCCCTCGTGCCATGCCTAGCATGGCCGTGTGATGTTGAGTTGGGTCGTGCCATAAGCCACGTAGCCTTTTTGCTACCTTTAATCTCACATATTGATTCTAGCATTATTATAACAGTCTAAACCTAATCAAAAGAATATAACTATTAAAGTCACATTTAATAAGTATTAATAGCATGGCAATGTCACATTTATGATTCACATTGAAGAATGCTTTGCACCAATGTGTAGCTTCTACGTTTGGAGGGCATGAACCTTGGTTCTAAATTGTAAGATTTCATTCTAATATTATATTATCAAGCACATGATTTCTGAAATCTAAATATCTAGCCATGTAGAATATCCATGTTTGGATCATGCGGTAGCCTGCAATCGGATTACTGGATATCGACTTATTAGTTAACAAGCCAGATTATTAAAAATTCATATAAAGGTATGTAAAATTTAAAAATGCTTCTATTTGTAAATTTAAAAAAAACCCAAAGTAAAGCAATATTATCAAATAAATTATATATTATACAAAATATAATAAACACATAATACTGGAAAGTATAATATAATATTTAATATAATTAATTATTTTAGAATATATTATAAAAATCAAATAGTTATAAATATAATATACATAATATTATTACATTATATTATTATAAGTAAATAATTATTGTAACTATTTAATACAATTAAATATTACAAAATATTATTGTTAATAATATTAATAATATATATCATATAATAATAAATATATAATATAATAATAACTAAATATATTTATTTTATAAACAAAAATATTAATATATTTGTAATATAAATATATGAATTGTATGATAAATAAAAAATAACATGGTATTATTAAATATTAAAGAAATTATTAGTAGTAATAATATATAATAACAATAGTAATATATATATATATATAAAACATTATTTAAGGATTATAAAAATAATTAAATAATGGATTAATGGGATGTAAATGAATATAGAATGATAAAATATGTCACCCTATGATGATGACCAATAGTAGGATCAACCTCCACAAGCTATACATGTGGAGGATATACCTCTATTCACATAGTTAAATTTAATATCTTAAAAAGATCTTTGAAAAAACTAAATTATCTTAAAATTTTTGAAAATAATATTTGTTTGCCTATGGATTCCATTTTAATTCTTGAAATTGGTCAACAACCAGCCACCTTCCATCCACTCTGAAGACAAAAAGCTTCTGTGCAGAAAGCCCACATTATTCTTTTAAAAGAAAGAAATTGACTTTTTATCAATGTCACATTTTTTTTCCCTAAAAAAATGCTGCAATTTTAGCAAATGTTATCAGAGCGGTGGCTAATCCACCAGATGTATTAGTTAGGCAGCATCATCATAACAATTTCAAGCTGAAGCCCCAATTCTCGGAGATATATTGATTCCAAAATTTCCCAACCAGCTCACATGTCATAGCGTTCGGATGAAGAAGGTAAGAATGTGTAGAGTTTTCACTCCAGCATGTTGGTTGGCGGCTCAAATCCGGCAATATTAAAGAACAAAATGGGAAAAAAAAAAAAAAAAAAGTCTTTGTGCATAGATTACGTGCATTGTGCTTGATGATTAAAGCACAATGCATACGTGCATATGCCAAGAATTACATCATGCATCTTCGCACCCTATGCCAATAATTTAATTAGTGCTTAGACGATCGCGCATTGTTGCATGTCATGCGTCGCATGCCAATCATCGGTGTAGCAAGACTTTTTCGAGGAATAAATAAAAGTTGGGCCATCATAAAGACTTTTCCTTGTGACTTCGGTGCATTGCCATCCTTCAAAGTTAGGGTGAAGACAACCAACAGGAGAGCCCCGGATTCATCGGTCAGCCAGACGAATGACCGTCCATGGTGACTGTGCTTTTTCCTATCTTGGTTCCAAAATAAAAGAAAAAAAAAAACAATTAACATAGTGGAGACTTTTCAATCAAGAAACCTTCACAAATTTTTTTAATAGCTAGTATTTCTGGTAGAGTTAAATGTGATTTTAACGTTATAGAATTCAATCTACGAAGAAAAATTCTAAAGACAAACCTTACTACCTTGCACCCTAATCTTTGGTTAACATATTAGTCTTAGGGTGTGTTTGATTCATAAAAGGTTATTCCTGAATAAATATATAGGATAGCATTTATTCGAGAAATAGCTCAAGGGATAATCATCTTTTTTTAAATAATAGATTTGCCATCGAGAGATAACCTTAGTTATTTTTGGATTCTCTAGGAAATAAGTTCAGAGGATAACCCATGTTTAACAATGGGTTATTCCCTTTAATTAAACTTTTTCAGAACTATCTCCTATAGTTATAGCTTTTGAGGATAAGAGGAAATATTCAGGGGATATCTCCCTTATCTTCCATATCAAACACAGCCTTATGTAGTGTTTGATTCATAAAAAGCTATTCATGGATAAGTGTACAGAATAGCATTTATCTAGGAATAGCTTAAGGGATAACCATCTTTTTAAAATTACAGCTTTGCCATTAAGGGATAACTTTAGTTATTCCTGGGATTTTTAGGAAATAAGTTCAGGAAATAACCCATGGTTAAACATGAGTTATCCTCTCTAGTTAAACTTTTTCAGAATTATCCTTCCTAGTTATAGCTTTTGGGGATAAAGAGGAATATTCATTCCTTCTTATCCTCTATATTAAACACAGTCTTAGTGAACTGAACGATAATGATGATGATGATGATAATGATCGAATAGATGGTTGTAACAACACCCTTCATCAATGCAAACAAACCTCATGCATCCGAACATTCCTTCTTATCCTCTATATTAAACACAGTCTTAATGAACTGAACGATAATGATGATGATGATGATGATGATGGAATAGATGGTTGACAACAGCACCCTTCATCAATGCAAACAAACCTCATGCACCCTCTTGTCCTAATCTTACCTAACGCTTGATGTCAGCCATTAACAGAATTACAGCTCATGGTCCACTGGGAGGTCAAAGATTTAATTTCATGGAGCAGCAAAATTCCTCATGGAACAAAGCATACACCATCAAGATGGTTGAACCCCTTCTTCATCTTTTAATGGATTTAACTTTCAATGGATTTCAACGTTTTACTTTTGTTCAGGTATGATTTTTCTATGAAATGAGATGGTTAGAATTTTGGTGCCATTAATTGAAAGTTAAGTTAATCCTTGATTGAGAAAATGTGATATCTTATACTTTTAATGATGCTTGCTACCTTCTTAAAGATGGAAGAAGAAAGGGGAGGAGGAGGAGGAGGAGGTGGAGGTGGAGGCTAGGGCGTCAACCATTCTTAGAAATGATTTGTGTGGCTGGAGAAGCAAAGGAAATTTTAATCTAAAGTCTCAATCAAAGTTAGACCAAGTCAGGAATGAAAGCTTTTTTCTCTCCGATTCATTGCAAGCCACATGTGGTGTCCATGTAGCTAGCTACGTGTCAAACTCCATGAATGCATGTTAAATCACCAACGTCATTCATGAAAGGGAACGAGTTAGAGCATCTGAAGCCCCTCGAAAACTTTAACGATTAATTCGTGTGGCCATCAAAATTTCAGCTATTATAAAATTGCAATGGCTTGTAGCCATGGTTTTAAAAATTGAATCGTATTGACTGATCAAATCGTTTAAATCAGAAATTGACCGTCAATCTGATTCGATTTTATTATTAAAATTTATATTTATATGATTCGAAGGAAATTAAAAAAATTTATTGGATCCATCGGGTTTTAAACCGATCCAATTCAATTTTTAAACTTTTAATTTTGATAAATAAAATTAAAATTAATTTTTTTAAGTTTTAATGTTTCACTTAAATTGATATTTATATTTTATTATTTTTATATTATTAAATTTAAATTAATTATAAATATTATTCGGTTTGATCGAACCAATTTATTCGATCAAATCGATTGATTTACGATCCAAATGTTCAGCCGATTCGGTCTAATTTTTAAAACATTACTTGTAGCTGCTTCACTTCTCATCTTTATCTTGAAAAATAAAAAATAATTACTATATATGAAAGAAAAAAGAAAAATTCATTTCTGGATTCCAATATCTAAAAATCAAATTCCATCAAATCTCTGGCTGCTAAATAGAAAGGTTTGACCACTAAGATAAACCCCTAATACATGATAAATTAATTCTTTATTTTTTTTATTCTTTTTTTTTCTAGATTCATCCATGGTCTGCTATTCTAATGATAGCCATCACAACAATCACTACTTTACTTTCAAGTAGACCTAGGTTATGATTGAATTAAATAAATAATAGACTTATTGCTAGTATAAAGCGAAATAACAGTCTCAAAGCACGGTTCATATTTTGGAGTTAATCAGTGTTATTATAACAGTCACTAGATTAATTTATTTTCTCCAATAGCTAAAAAAAAAAGTAATCAACCTGAAATCAATGAACCGTATTAATGGCATTTCTGGTATTTCTGGTCCATGACCTCTGAAGAATTGAAGTTGATACCTAATGCTCTATTTGGATGGAGAGAAAAGTAGGAAGAAAAGAAAATGAAGAAAGAGAAAATAGAGAGAAAGAAAAGTAGAGAGAAAATATTTTCTCTCCTTCTTTTGAATGAGTGAAAGAAAATAAAGAGAAAAAAAAGCTAATATGTTACAATAACAACAACACCCTTATTATAAATGATTAAAAAATGCATTGATTTTTTTTTGAAAGAATCAATATCGGAATAAAAAAAGAAAGAAATTTTGGAGAGAAAACTTTTAGGCGGGGATCCATTACTTTTTTTTTTTTTTTCTATTTTCACCTTAGTTTTCTTTTCTTTCTACTTTTTTCTCCATTCAAACAAGGTAAATTTCATTTTTTTCTTCTATTTTTTTCTCTAATTTTCTTTCCTTCCTACTTCTTTCTCCATTCAAATGCAAGCTTAATGACACCATACGTTATTAAAAGTTAAGGATGACAACAACGATCCCAAAAAAAAAAAAAGAAAAAAAAAAAACGCTTGCCCTACTAAATCTCCCCGCACTCTATATTAATGATGAATCTCCTCACTCTAACCCATCTTCACCCTTAATGATAGATATAAATTTTTAGTAAAACATAAAATTAATGATATAATTAAAAAATCTCATTAAATATATTAATAAATTATATACTTATCTTTTAAGTTAATATTTATTAGTAATATAACTAAAAATTTAAATTAAGTTAAGAACTGAAGATATATATATATAGAAGTATAATGATACTTAATTAGAGAATTAATGGGACCTTACTTGAGAAAGAAAGAGTATAATTTTCTTTGAACATACAATTTTATAAAAGAAATATTTCAATTCCAAGCAAAATTTTATGAAGGAAAACATTGCAATCATTCAATGCATCATGGGGTAGATGGCATTTGAGGTCCAGGTTTGGAAAAAAGTATATATCTTGGAGAATATCCAACCAAAAAGGCGACCAAACTTAGAATAGAAGTTATAGAACCCACAAGGCTGTAGGAAACGGAAGTAGAATTGACTTTAATAAATGAGAAGGAATTAAGGAAACAATTAAAAGGACTTCATAAACTGTTCTCTCTTCTTTTACTTTTGACCATGTTCGTTGATTGTTTCAAAATTTACCGTTAAATCATTCTTAAACGAGCTTCCTGCCTCTAGATTTAGTCTAAACTGGCTTTTGGATTCATGTTCAAAGTTTGGTTGGAATTCTTGTCGCGTACTTGACCCATCAACTTTGACTTCTAAGCCATGAACGTTCTTCCTCAACGGTTGCAATATGGAAAGAGATTGTTCGCTGATATATGCGAAGCCATTAGGCCCTTCCACTTTGTATTTAATTGGGATTATTAAAATCGAGCTCATTGATATTACTCAATTAAAAAGATTCAACTAATAAATGTTATTTTTTTAAGGCAATATAAAGGTCTACAATTTAAGAATCTATTTGGATGCTTAGATAATTGTATGCTTAGGGATTATTCATTTGAATTGTTCATATACGCAAACGAAAAACATATAAATGCTATAAATCATACTTTTGAGATGAATGCATAACTTTTTTTTTTTTTTTCAAAGAGAATTATGCAATTTTGGATCTCACCGAATTCCTGTCTACTTATTTCAAGCTCAAAACTCCTTAAAGAAAACTATTATGATTAAATAGAGTTAGATGGATGACTCACTCAAATCCTTTTAAGAATAAATAAGAAAAGAAAGTAAATTTGCAACCATCAGTTCATGCATATGAAATTTACAGGATCATATTTTCTCATGAGAAAATAGCTTGGCTCGTACTTTTAAGCAAAATTACTGCTTTCAGTTTTAAGATCTGAAAGGATAAATTATTCAAACAGTAGCTTTGTGATAGATATGCCGAATCTAAACGTCAATGCGTCACTTTTGATGTAGCTCAAGCGGAATATCATCGAATCTAGGGTAATTATATTGGAATAATACCCTATACCTACCCTTTGTTTGGGCAATCATCAGCTCCAAGTGGTGCTGGCTGTAACCCCCACGCGTCCAAAGAGAAGCTTATAAAAAAAAAGGCCTAGTCCTCCCAAATCTAAAACGGAGTCTCTCGATTCCCATGCGTAACGCTTCTCTCATAAACGTAGTAGACTGACTGATGATGGCCGTGAACCTCGTTGTTGCCCACTCCTTTACCCTTTCCCCCAGTCTCTGTCTTCTTTGGCCGTTCCTCTGCCCCCTGCCAACTCTTAATCATTCTCGTTCTGTCTTCTGAGAAGAGAGACACCGGCGGGAGACTGGCATCGTTATCATCATCACGCCCTCCGCTTGTCGCATGGAAAGCGGATCCCGCGTCCACTGCGTCCTTCGCGGCCTCCTCCTCCTCCTCCTCCTCCCTCGCACGCTTTCTCTTCCCTTTCCTCCTCCCCTCGCTTCAAATAGACTTCTCTCGCGCTTTCGGTTCTTGGTGGGGGCGGTTTCAGCTGGGGATTTAATTCGAACAGATCTGGGGAAGGGGGAGGGGGGGGGGGGGGGGTTTGAATCTCTGGATCGGCCGTTTCGACTTGTTGGTGGGCTGCCTTAGGCGGTGAGTTTTGGGAGGAGGCGAGGGGTTTGAGGCGAAATTGGGGGGAGAGAGAGAGAGAGAGAGAGAGAGCGATCGGATCGAAGCAGGGAGGGAGATGGAGGAGAGCCGGCTGTTGCATTTGGGGATGTTCCGGGCTGTGCTGGCCATTCTCCAGTGGTGGGTGTTCAACGTCACCGTCATCATCATGAACAAGTGGATCTTCCAGGTCTCCTGCTCTCCTTTTCATTTTTTGAATTTACTTGGTCTGGATGTGTGCTGGACTTGGGTGATGATTTGGTTTCCTAGATCTGTTGTGACTGGAATCTTGATTTCGGTTGCTAATTTGCTTGGTCGAGTTATGGATTTATGAATCCGTTTCGATCCTTGGGATGCAGCATGGATTTTATCTCAAATTTGATTGCGTTGTTTTGTGATCGTTTTAGCGGTATTCATTGATTTTATTCAAGAAGTTATCATCTTGTTTATGCTTTGTTTTCGGAGAATTGTCTTGATTGTTTTGTTGAATTAAAACAGCTTCTAAACTGGGAACTTGTTGGATTACTTTTGGCTCAAGTTTGTCAGTGGAAAGTAGGAAGTCCCTTTGGACTGTTTTCCTGGGTCCAAGGATGGCTTAGACTATAGCCATATCGAAGGGGGATCCAGGAGAATGTTATCCCATGCTCATAATTCTTTTTTAGTAGGAGAGTGCGCTAATATTTCGTGCAAGTTGAACCGGTCAAAAAGCAAGGCAACTATGATGAGTTGGAAGAGGATGGAGGGGATGATATCGATATATAATTGATAGTAGAGTCCCCTCAGATGGATCCAATCAGAGGAGCTTTGCTGAGGTGAAGGCAATTCATCTCTTTTAAGTAACAGAGAGCAAAATGTATTGGCTACTAACTAACAGTTGGAATCTTGTGGTGGAGGTTCTTGAAAGCCCTCATATCTCTAAGAGGAGTTTGACTTCCATTTCGCAGGTGCAGGAAACAACATTGAAACTATACTCACCAAGCATTTGTGAGGTGGAAGGTAGTACCAACAATATTTTTCCCAGCACAGCATCTTCTCTAATTAAAAACCAATGAAGATGCTGAATACCTCATATTACAAGGGGTATGGGTTTCTCATTAACCTAAAACACTGGCACGTGGTCTGTTTAGGTCTGGTAGTCTTGTATTTATGGTCACCTCAATTCTCCAAATGTTCACAAGAAGTAGCTGCTTGTTTGTTTTACCTCTAATCATGAGCCAAAGGAGTCTTAGATTATATTCAAGTACCAGTTTGCTCTTCTTTTGCCCTTCTCCTTGGTCCTTGTAGTCTGCAAAACCAATTAGGTATCTGTCTAGATGAGTTGGTAACATAGGTTAAAACAGGAAAAAAAATCTGTTGCAGCCTTCACGTGGGGAGGTGGACAGTCTCGCTATTTTGAAGACTTTGCAGATATTTCCACTTGTTAGAATGGTTATTAGAATGGTGCAGAATAAACTCCATTTGTAAATGGAGATTTTGTGGTCATATTTGTGCACATTCTTGGGATTTAAAAAAAGGTGCCCAAGGCAAAATCTTCATCCATTATGGATAAGGTCTTCTTGCAAGGAGATTCTTGACAGTCATTCGTTTTACCATTTTTGGGTGAATATTACCCGATTGGATGCCATTAGCAAGTTGGATTTTTTTGGCTGTTTTTGTTTTGTCTCTTTCATTTTCGTCTCCCCTTCTAGTGGTTGTTGTTTATTTCTTATTTACTCTGTGTCTAAGTATTGCTATATATTACCAACACCTGTGTTAGCATGAACAATTTTCTACATGTTTGTATTTATAATATGCTCTGATCCAATTTTGCAGCATAGACTTTTTTTTTTCACAACATATCTATTCATAAGCTTGTGTTCATTTCATCATCATCACAAATATATGATCAAAAAGAAACTTTTTTTTTTAAAGTTATTCACCATTATAGGTAATGGCATGACTTTATTTACTTTGAACTTACAAGCTGGATGGCTTAAAGACATTTTTTTGAATACAGAAATTGGATTTCAAGTTTCCTCTGACAGTGTCATGCATCCACTTTATATGCTCTGCTGCTGGAGCGTATATTGTCATCAAATTACTTAAAGTTAAACCACTGATTGAGGTTGACCCTGAAGACCGTTGGAGAAGGATATTTCCTATGTCATTTGTGTTTTGCATCAACATTGTGTTGGGGAATGTGAGCTTGCGGTACATTCCTGTTTCTTTCATGCAGACAATAAAATCATTTACTCCTGCGACAACAGGTTTGCTAATGAATTGCGCAGCATGAAATTTTTTCAATTTTGTTCCATGACCTTTTTTATGCGTTTTGATTTTGATCTATAGCCTGTTCTGATTTTTGTGCATCTGATCTGATTTTTGTGCATCTGAATCAGTCATTCTGCAGTGGTTAGTGTGGAGAAAATATTTTGAGTGGCGTATATGGGCTTCTCTGGTACCCATTGTCGGGGGGATTCTTTTAACCTCTGTAACAGAGCTTAGTTTCAATGTATTTGGATTTTTGCTGCCTTGTTTGGTTGTCTGGCTACATCTACAAAGACTATTCTGGCAGAGTCACTACTTCATGGATATAAATTTGACAGGTAGCAGATCAATATATGTTATGATGTTTGATATTTGCACCTTAAGTTTTGAATATTAAAAAGCTATTTACCTAATTATTTTAATGTTATATTGTCAGCAACATTGTAACCTTAGACTTTTTATTTAGATATCATATATCAAAGCTACTAATAAAGAAAGATTGCCATAGTTGAACTTTTAGAATTTAAGAAATTCGTTTTTGTTTGTTGAAGCTTTCATTTGCTAATTTCTATGACACAACCAAGCGTCTTATTGCAGTCAGCTGCTAGGTTATTTTCACTGTCCTCATCCTTTGACACTTAATTTGAAGTGCTTGAAAATGTATATGTTGAGTTCTTGATAGTTGTGTAGTGGTGTACCTGATGTCTCTAATTCTTACCTTTGGAAAACGTGTGGTGAAAGGTTGATCTGCTGCCATACATAGGATAAAGCAACATATGGCATTTATTCCATGAAAAGAAAGTCTTATATACACTTCTTTGCGATGAAAGTCCTATTCAAAATTTGGGTTCTTTTTCAAACATAAAACATTGTCAGTGATGATGAATTCAATGAGAGTTTCCTGAGAATCTGGCTGAGAGACAAATTGACCAATTATTATGGCGGTGATGATCCAGAAAATTCCTCTGAAGGCTTTGGATAAAGAAACAATAGAATAGTGTTCTTAATTAAAATTGTTGTGACATAACAGAGAGGGAAAAAAAAAGAACATGTGGGTTTAGTAAGTAAGAAATTGCTTGTATTTTGCTTGCAATAATACCAATCCTAGTTGCTGTGTATTTTAGAACTCCTAATATATTGAGCACCTAGCAGTTAAAGGAGTCATATCAAGTTAAGTATTTGCATGTCCAACAATGATGAAAAATTAATACTAGACTCGGAAGTTTACTGTCTTGACTCATCAATTTGGTTTCTAGCATTGCATGTTGAATTGGCAACTTGTTATATTGAGCACCTAGCAGTTAAAGGAGTCATATCAAGTTCAGTATTTGCATGTCCAGCAATGATGAAAAATTAATACTAGACTCGGAAGTTTACTGTCTTGACTCATCAATTTGGTTTCTAGCATTGCATGTTGAATTGGCAACTTGTTCTAACTACCAATGGACACTCTAATGCATAGGCTACTCCACTGCTCATGAAATTAATTTTCTGAAAGAGCAAAATCAAGGTATACTTTCTTGTTTCATTGGAACCGATCACATACATTGTTCATCTTCTTTTGCTGTGTGTCTAATTTAGAGATCAGATTAACTACTACTACCTAATTATTGTGTTAACCAAAATGTTATATTGATAGCTAATTATTCGGTTATTCCTGAGTGATGAAGCATGCCAATATTTTCTGTCACGTTGTTTACTTATCTATCCTCATTCTCTTACCTATATCAAGTTCATGGAATTGTTTAGTGAGTTCTTCATGAGGACTTGTTCGCTGATGTTTCAGTGCCTGCTACTGAATTCTTGTAACATTATTCATTATAAATTTGACACGAGTTTTTCAAGGTCAGGAGCACAATTTAAATAAATGCTGGCTGAATTTTTGATATGCTTTCTCATATATTTCCAAATGTCTACAAACTGGAAATGATGTAACCTAGAAAACCAAAAATTTAAAGTTAAACAAGAAGGAACATGTTAAGTATAATTTGTACTAGTTATCTATATTACTATTAGATATTAGTTACCATCACCATGACCATTAAATAGAAATAATATCCATACATACAAATACCATACTTGATCTTTAGGTTGAATATCTTAGCTGCTGAAAGTGAGAAACCTAGAATTATGTCTAGTAAGTGGGAGGATTTTTCTGGCCATTATTATTTACAGCTTTGGTATTGTCTGATATGTTAAGACTCAATTCAAGCTCAACTTGGCTGACACAGAACAATATGGGTAGATTACATGTAGAAGACCCTTGCTTTGATGCATCGTAGTCCATAATATGAATGTGTTTGAGGATGGAGTGAGAGAAAAATTCATTGTATATGACACTAACTCTCTAAATTACATGCTTCATAATTACATGTATGATAACTGGAAGATATCTGTGAGGTCTGTGGCTGGTTGCAAGCAGAAATATTGGTCTGTCTCAACACAACTCAACTCATCTAAGCCTTTTCCCAACTACGATTCATGTTTTAAAGGTTCTGACGGAGTTTTACGTTGGCTATCAGCTACCTAACGCAACCCCTCCTTTACCCGGGCTTAGGACCAGCCTTGGCGGAGTTTAAATATTGGTCTATGTGTATGCTATAAAATAGTGATTGCATCTTCCATCACTCAATCCTAAGTTGAATTTGATGTTTCTTATGTAACCCTATGATATATGCGCAGAATAATATGCAAAATGATATGTGCAAAAGTATTTTCTTTATTCCTTGGACCTCTTGATTGTCTCTTAATTTTAAACAACTATTATGACTGTCTTCTGTCACTGCCACTGTAGGTTGTTCCTAACCTATCAATAGCTTCTTTCATGATGATCCTGTAATTCAATGCATATGAAATGTAGCTTGATTTGGTTCCACCACAAGGCATCATGTGTTCTCAGACTTTAGGCTAACAAAATGTTCTTTAATTAGGTATGCATATATGCCTCATGGCCTAAATTTAATTCTCCAACTAAGCAAATTAAATTCTATTTATATTGAAACCAAAGAATTAATGTTTCATGATTTTATTATGTGCTAGGTGTTAGGCTATTGTAAAGGATTTGTATGGACAAAATGTTACTTGATTCTGTGGGTTGCATAATGAATATTACCAAGACACTTCAACCTCGGATTTCTTGATGTGCTGAACATGTGAAACTTCATGGAATTTTGAATGCTATCTGACAGTTAATACAGGCAAATCTTTGAATTTCCCCAAGTAAATGCTTGGCACTTCCAGCACCAGATATCATGTCTGAAATTACCTTGATCAGGGGCCTTCTTGATTTCACTAGCTGTGCTCAGCTCAAAGTTTCCATTGATAAAAATATACATGCATTATTATACACATACATAGGGGATGCTTCACCTTATCAGATTTATTAGATGGTTTAGAACACCTTTTCTCTTGTTTTCACCTGTCATTCTAACATTATTCATTACATAATCATTTAACCACTAGACACCAGACTGATTTTCAATCAAAACAGTGCGTATATGCAGACATATATTTGTGCATCCATCTTGCATGGATGTGCTTGTGTGCATGCAGATACATGTTTGCATGTTGTTTGATTATGTCACATAAAACCTTTCACCTGAATAAACTACCCCCATAAAGAAAGTAATGATGGCAGGCATGTGTGTACTTGTTATAGTGTTTGATACGTTTTAATGTGTAAGCATGTTTTTAGGTAGCACATTGAACATGAACATTCTTATACGTTACAAGCTGTTTAGAAGAGGTCATAAACCTGAGGAATGCATAATGTCTGGGTTCTGTAAGGGCATAAGCACAGAATATTTAAGGGTTCACTCTGGAATGAGTAAATAACTACACATATGAGTGCATATCTATTTGCATAGTAAATGAGTACGCTGGAGGGCGTTATGGGCATGTCTCTAGTACATATGCACTAGAATTATACCTCTTCTGTAACTGTTTAATTCTCATAACCAGGCCTCCAGACCAGGCTGGGGCTTGTATTAAAATTTGAGTTAGGCTCAAGACTGGGCTTTAAAGAAGCTTGAGTCAGAACATTTTAATATCATACCAGCATGATAAACATTTAGATATGAGCGCTGCTCGGGGTTATTCTGCAATCAGGCCAGGCCAGGATCAAGGAGGCTTAAACCTGATTCCAACCTGTAGCCTTCACACTGCTGACACTATATATCAGACTACTGCATCATATAGGATGCAAAATTTAGTTGCACTTATCATGTTCAAGCTCCTAATGGAATTTTAAAATCTATCTTCGAGCAGTCTCACAATGATCTTAATGGTGGCATGATGTTCTTCTTGTGGGGAAACTTTATCACATGAAATAATACCACTGACATCTGTACTGGTTTTTTTTTTTTTTGGTTTCCTGTCTGGTGCAAAAGAACTAGTTTATATTGCAAAAGAATTCAATGGTGAATCTTGCCTCTTATATATGTCAAAGCCATGGAATTTAATTGGCACATGTACAAGAATCCTGTTTCAGTTTGCTTCCTATTTGCTTTTGATGTCAGTCCTCTCTGGCTGGGATGTGGTCGGTAAGTTGGTTTAATGTGCTTTTCAACGCTGAGCAATTCAGGCAAAAAGGATTTTTTTTGTTTCTATTAGCTATTTATTTCTATTTATTGGACAATATATGGATTCCACACATTGATGCTGTATTACGCTTGAAGAGCTACCAAGCATTTTATCTGTGAAAACATTTATAGGTGAAGGTTTGGCCTCATGTTTGCTCCAAGCAGACTAGATGTGTTGTTTTGTGCCTCAAAATGTTTGTTTGGGTGCTTAAGTGCAGAAGGGTAAATGGTATAAAACTAGTTGAAGCAGGAAACAAGTTGAAGTTCAAAGCTGTGGGTGCTGCTACGAGGCATGCAACATTATCATGCAAAAAAAAAAAAAAAAAAAAAGAGCATAGCATATGTTTTGGAAGAAATGAACCTTAGAATTCCATGTGCTCATGGAATTGCTTGAATGCAATTGATGGCAACAAGATCCTTTCAAATGAACAGTGTGAACAGTGCATGTAACACAAACTTTGGGCCTCTTATTTCATTTGAGAGGGTGTAACAAAGAAACATGTAAATTAGATTACTGTATATCACTTAAACTGCACCTCATTGAAGAAACATAAGGTTAACCTGAACCTTCACCGAAAGGTTCAGGCTAACCTCTGGTATAATGTTTTCCCATTCCTCTTGCTGATCTGTTAATATTTTTCTTTTGTAGCATAAACACAGTATATTACATGGCACCCTTTGCAACCATGATTCTGGCTGTTCCAGCAATGTTACTTGAGGGAGGAGGTGTTCTGAACTGGTTTTACACTCACCAATCAATTTCTTCAGCATTGATCATTATTTTCAGCTCAGGAGTGCTGGCTTTTTGTCTCAACTTCTCTATATTTTATGTCATCCACTCGACCACGGCCGTTACTTTCAACGTTGCAGGCAATCTCAAGGTTAGTTCAACTCGTTACTCTTTATATTAACCTTTAACAATGTTCTTTGTATGTAGCGTTTGTGCATGAACCTTTGTTTTGCAGGTTGCAGTTGCTGTTTTAGTCTCGTGGTTAATCTTCCGGAACCCAATTTCTGCTCTTAATGCCATTGGATGTACAATTACACTGTCAGGCTGCACGTTCTATGGGTATGTTAGGCATAAGCTTTCTAAGCAACCTGCTGTTCCAGGAGCACCACGTACTCCCCGCACACCCAAAAGTCTAATGGAGATGCTTCCTCTTGTAAACGATAAACAAGACAAAGTTTAGCATCATACTGATCTTTATTCACGTCGTCTAACCGTGGATCGGCATTGATTATAGATTGGAACATAAAGAAGAGCAAAGTACAATCTGTCATTACCTTTTTATTTCCATGTTATCGCAAACTCTACCCCCAGTTTTCAATCGGTTACGGGCATTACATTGGAGGCAAAATGTTTCAGCAGCTGTGAGGGTGGTTTGATTTTTCATTTGCCATGTAATTGTTATGGTTGTTCTAAATTAAACTCTAAGAAAAGGGGATTTTCTTGTTGTTCCATTTGATTATATCAACAGTATCCAATTTATTACAAGGTTATGATGTTATAGGCTATATTAGGTGCTGCTGCACTTTTTAAAGGACTTGCTATGGGTTGATCTGAAAGGGCATTTGAGCTGATTGAACGTTATAAATGCTTTGTGACTGGTACTATTTGAAAGAAACATTTTGGTTATTGAACTTGGAAAATGTCATGTAATAATGGAAATTCATGGGCTTAACTTGCGCTACATAAAATGATTGATTGATGCCCGACTGAAGTTCATGCGGATGGGGTCAGGTCAGGACATGCTTTACAAGAGTCGAGAGGTCAGGTCAGGGCTTTTACTTTTACAAGAGTCGAAGGTGAACACAACGCTATAGCGGAGGTTATTTTTGATTAAATCGCTGAGATAGCACACCTCACAAAATCTTCGCTGCTGCTTGCCATGGCAAAAGATATCAGCACAAAAAAAAAAAAACCGGTTGAACTGACAAAGGCATGTTTATTAATTATATTTAGTGGATCGACCTATTTTTGTTTCGAATCAATTTATGTTCTATTTAAACTCGTTTACTTCATATCAAATTTGAGTCATATTTATATATGGCATCCAAAATTGCCATCCTTAATATATTCTGAAATTATGCTTACTCTTTTGAGCTAACTATTCAGTGTAGCTAGACAAATGGTTGTGATAGAGGGTTTGGAGTGAATCTTACGTTAGTTCATGCCTTGATTTATTTTGGTGTTTGATTACTTTGATCAATAACAAGGTAGATTGTGTGCCCTTTAGTGGTATTTTGCATGGTTGAGTGATGATTGTCTTCAAGAGAGGGACTACAAGGTCATTTTATGTTGCTCAAGAGTAAGTACTTATCAATATGTAGAAGAAAGCATACTTCTATAAGTTCAGATGTTGTACTTTTTTATAGTTTTTTTTTAGAAATTGAGCTTCAATCCCATAATTCAAAGCCACATTCAAATGCGTTCAGTCTTTTATACTATCTTCTTATATCCTTAATTTTTTTTTTGTATTTACGACATTATTTACATATAGCTAGAAGCAAAGTTAAAAAATCATACTTTTAGTGTGATACTTCAAATTTAGTTTTACATTAGATGAGAAAGAAATATGTTACGTGCTTATAACTTAAGTTCATTTGCCATCCATTAATTTTTACTTAAATTTTTGGGCCATGTAGTTTTGGTCCGCTAACAAGATTAATTGAACTAGCAGAACTTGAATTATATGAAAAAAAATAAGAGCGCCATATTGTTTCCAAATAAGGAGATATGCGGCATCTTAAAACAAGGAAAAGAGATCAGGGGATAGCTTTCCAAATAAAAAGATAGGCGGCATCTTGAAACAAGAAAAAAAGATCAGGGGATAGCTTTCCAAATAAGGAGATAAGCGACATCTTGAAATAAGAAAAAGGAGATCAGGGGATAGCTTTCCAAATAAGAAGATAGGCAGCATGTTGAAACAAGAAAAAGAGATTAGGGGATGGCCACATATTCTGCTTTTTATAAGGGATGGGCGGCAAGTCACCTTGCATAAGGAGCTTATTTGCTTTCTTTTATGCTGAGATGACTATGAAAATTTTGTGATGCCCTAACTGAGTAGATGGAGCCTACTTTGACTGGGATTCCATGTGGCTACTGAGATGGCGCACTGAATATGGTCCTTCATGGTCTTGGGTCTTTAACTTCTTACACTTTGACTCAATAAATCTTAACTTGATTCAAATAAAATTACTGGACTCATACTTGACTCAAATAAAATTACTGGACTCATACTGACAAAACTTGATTACAGGACTTAAAGTCAAACCAATATAAAGTAAAAAATCTATAATGAATATGGACTCAAATGAATTGATAAAAATCAAAAGTCTAACTGCATCAATCAGAAATCCATAATGAGCTCAGTAACCTCTGTCTGATCCTGGTGCCCGCACTAATTCTCTCGGGATGGGAGAAACTCAACCCTGTCGAGTAAGGGTCAATCCAGCTCTGGTAACGCTCCAATAGGTCTGGGTCAAGGCGCTGCAGATTCTCTCGAGTGATCCATGACTCCTCATATTCTGGTCGACCTTATCAACGAACTAAATAACGTTGGTAGCCTTTATCCTAGGTAGTAATAGCTTGGTCATCTAGGATACGCTCAATCCTTTCTACACTCCCAGGTAAATTTATTGGTGGACACTCAGGTATGGTTTTGCTCTCAAAAATAGGGTCAGGTCTAAAGGGCTCACTAGGTATCATCGCTGACTCCCTATACTCAACTAGGTCTAAGATATTGAAGGTTAAGCTAATGCCAAATTCGGATGAGTTTTTTTATTACTCAACTAGGTCTATGATATTGAAGGTATCATCGCTGACTCCCTATACTCAACTAGGTCTAACATAGGCATTAGGTCCAAGTTTTTTTATTACTTTGAAGCGTCCAGCTCCATGAGCATGTAGCTTTTTCACGCTCTCCGAAGGAAACTAGTAAGACAAATGGTAGACTCAAAGGTGGTAGTACTACAAAATTAAGTTGCTTTTGATTCATATAATGAAATATCAGTTGCCATAAAAAATTTAGATTTCTCAGTCCAAATATCAGTTGTCATAAAAAATTTAGATTTCTTAACCGAAATATCAGCTGTTACAAAAAAATAGATTTCTCGGTCCAAATATCAACTGTTATAAAAAATTAGGTTTCACAGTCCCTTTATAGCCAATAACTGGCATATCATTAATATAATAGTGGGAACTCTCCTTAGCAAATGTCTAGGGGCGTTACTTAATGGGAATGGCATAGAGAGTGATTCAAATTAGAGTATGCACGTACCTCTCCGAGTGTGCTTTTTGTATAGGATGCGGTATCCACACTCCCTGCATTGAATCACATCACCCGGCTTCAAAGTATTCTCTGCTCCACAATCTAAGCATCATTTTTTCCAAATTTTTTTGATCAACATAAAAACCAGTCAAGGATAGAAGATATGATCAGAAAGAGAAAGAGAAACTGCGAGGAGGATGGAAGCTTATTATCGCGTACCTCCACAAATATGGCTTACGGGCTCAGGCTGGAGATCCATTGATCAAGAACCACAACCAAGGGTTTCTTTTTTCCGCAGTAGGATGAAGCTAGGGTTTACAGGGGAAGGGGGGAAGGGGGCGGTGAATCTATATATAATATTTATATTATATTAGGAATATCGATGACACGTTTGTATGATTTAATTAAAAAGATAAAAAAAAAAAAAAACTAATATTTTTAAAACTTTAATTTAGAATAATAGTTTTTAAATTATGTACCACTCCACATATAAAGATTTTGGTTTCCAGTTTGAAGCCTGAAACTAGATGCACACGGGTCAAAAAAACAAAAAAAATCAACAATAATATAAGCTAAAGGCTTAGTAAAAATCTCTTCCATCCACATAAAAAAGATGAATATATTATAAGATTTTAACAATATAAAAAAAATTAAAATAATATTGAAATATCATTATTAGGTTTTTAAAAATAATTAAGCATGGAAATGGTAAACAAATATTGATATTGTGCTATAATTAAGAGTTTAATTGGAATATTAGGCTGCACCATTCAGTTGCTCATTGCAGCAATCAAAACATTAATAGTACAGAGTAAAGCATTTCATCATGAAGTTACTGGCAACAAAGATGAGATAGTTACAATAACGAAAAAGCCGAGCAACCAAGAGAGAAGGGAAGAATACAACAAGTAGATGAAGAAAGACCAAAATGATCAAAAAACATGAACAACTCAAAAGGGAAAATGATAGAAACAATTAAAAGCATAACCATCCATTAAAAATCCAAATGACTTTTGGTTAATGCCCAAAATGCAGAAAACACACACAAGAAACCATGTAATACAAAACCACATTTCAGAAAATTTATGTTGTTATTTAACAGTAATGTGGAATCTAGACAAAGTCTAACAAGGAATAAAGAAGGTAACAAGTGCAACCAGAACAGATCATTGTTGTACCAAAATGATCAAAAAAACATGACCAACTCAAAAGGGAAAATGATAGAAACAATTAAAAGCATAACCATCCATTAAAAATCCAAATGACTTTTGGTCAATGCCCAAAATGCAGAAAACACACACAAGAAACCATGTAATACAAAACCACATTTCAGAAAATTTATGTTGTTATTTAACAGTAATGTTGGAATCTAGACAAAGTCTAACAAGGAATAAAGAAGGTAACAAGTGCAACCAGAACAGATCATTGTTGTTCTCATTATTTAGAAAATAATGGCTGCTAAAAATGTTGGTTGAACCTTCTTGAGCAAGATCAAAACCCTACACCATCTTAGGATGGAGCTGTATGCCAATATATAGTGCACTGATAAACTATATAGAAAAAATGGTTTTGGGGCTTATGCTAGGACTTTGCAATTAAATAGAGATTTGACCTCAAACTATATTGTCTCAATTGCAAGAAGAAATAAAAATTACATTAAAATATATTTATACATGCTTATATTTTTAAAATAGGCCACTGACAGGGAAACTCAATGCATAAAACTGGCACATTATTTTCTATCTGACGATACAAAAATTTACAGATTTTCCTTTTTAGTATATTATAGAAGTGACCAGATATCTACATATTGGATATATTAATCAGCTCTATCTGCATAAAATGGATGATTTGAAGGTGAATATTTGCCAGACAGATCCAACTGTTTTAGGTTGAGATTATAAAAAGAAACCAATTCAAGGCTAGCTTAAAATGATGTTTAAGTGTTGATTGGTTTTATTTTAACATAGTTTCTCAGGTTCTATATTTGGATGGTTGCAGGTGACAGAATACAATGACAATTCTGAGAGAACTACTTAGATGCAGGCCAAATAATGAAATTTGTAACATCAGTATATATAAGTACATTATTAAAAGGTCATGAAAAAAGATATAAATGCGCTACATATGATGCATCTTCTAGAATCATGCTTACCTCAAACTTATCGGGTAGCTTGACCACACAGCAAACTAAATGGAAAAGTTTTTCATTTAAAGATATCGCTTGCGAATAATTATCAATTGACAGAAAGTGCTTCAACCAAACGAAGAATCAAATCAAGAATGGAGGACCTGAGATAACTACAAGGTAAAGAAATCAGCATCATTTGTGTACAATAATATGCTGCCAATGATAAACATAATAAAATATTTTATACATTGATCTAAGAAGTGGCAAATGAACTTATCATGTGTTAAATTATAAAACTTTTTTGTATTACTTTGTCATTCAAAACAAATACATGCTACATTCATTCATTCATTTTATACACATCATACTCGATTTAAAACCTGATGACTGGATATCAATTTTATATAAATGCAATTTATGCATTTATATTGTAAATAGGAGTTTGCATGTCCCAAGCACCACTCTCTCAACCATTTTCTTCCCACTTCATTCAAAATTTAACGGGCTCTTGCAATGGACATGTGGTGTTATATATATCAAACATGTAACTGAGAGGCACAAACGCATGGCCTGCCCATGCAAGCACAGACAGGCATACATCCACAAACACCTCTACAGACGCATGAAAGGACATGCTAATACACACACAGATGATGTAGATGCAGATGTCTCCATGTTCACAGATAAATGACGACGTGCATTTGTAGATGCATTTGATATACAACCCACAAGCACAAACACATGCTCATGCAAGCATAGACAGGCATATATGCACGAACAAATCTACAGTCATGCATCTAAAGGGGAGAAATGTTATTAATATATCCAAGCATATAGTACACAGCTTCAATGCTTCTTACTAGATTTAAGGGACCGATCTGTGAAATAGAATGGGGAGTCAAACAAACTTTTCAAATTATAAAAAACTTAAAAGAGGAGTTAGCCACACCTTTCCAGCTTGCTATCATCTCCTGATTTGCTTATCTCACATGCTAATAGACTAACAATAAGGTTTGGCAAACCCAACTTCACTAAAGGTTGAAGGAGAATAGCTGCCACTTCTTGATTATCAATGATGGCCAACAAAAACTCAATGCTCTGTCAATCACAATGGTAAATCAGGGATGTAGACTACTCAATACAAATTTATAATTCTGCAAGGAGGAAAACAACCAATACAAAATTGAGGGAATTTCCAATTTAATTAATTGAAATTCAGGGTAACTCTTACATAAAAAGCAAAGGATTGATTGATAAACTAGGATGATGACAAAAGCATTGCTCTCATCTTTAGTCCTTTTATTGACATGTTGCAGGGCTTCCAATCCATCTTCTTTTACAATTACCTCAGCAAGAATTGGATGGATACAGAAAAGGAATTCTGGCAACCCAAATCAAAGTGGTAAGTCCTCCAATTTTGTTGTGTTCAGTCCTTTCCTCAGACCCTCTCACATTCACTTGATAGCCAAGATCTAGGATAGACTATAATTAGAACTGAAAATTGAAGAGATAGATTTATCTTCATTTACAAGGAGGAACTTTGTTTTCAAGCCACATCATCGATTGATAATTATACCTTGTTGGCAGTGGTATCTGATCCTCCTCCTCCATATATAGGGATCACATTAACTTCCTCCCCAGGATTAATTTCAATTAAATGGATTAATAATATCAAGTCCTAAATTCCTCCCCAGAATCCACTGGTCAACACAAACCCACCCCTCTCCTGATACCCTCCGCTGCAAGTAGCCTCCGCCCTCTTCTCAAACACAAAGCAAGCAACCGTGCTCACACAAATTATTAAAAAAAAAAATCATGGAAATCCAGTGATTTAAAAAATATAATTAAACAACCGATGAATGGATCCTTACCCAATCTCAGTAAACAATAAAACAGATTCCGGACCTCCTGTAGCACCCACGGCGGCAGATGCGATGGCGAGAGATAAATTAGGGCAGAGCCCTGTAGCACCCAGGGCGGCAGATGCGGTGAGAGAACAATTAGGGCAGAGCGATGGGGAAGAGTGTGGGAATCGCACCGAAGAACCGGGACGATGGGAGGCGGGACTCAGGAACAAGGGCAGAGTGAAAATCGCAGCGAAGAGTTCGGGCCTACGATTTCATAAAAATAAAATCGTAGGGAAAGAAGCCTTTGCCTACGAAATTATGAACTTCATAGGCAAAGGTAAACTAGCAGCTTTGCCTACTCGCAGGCAAAGTGCTTTGTTTATGATTTCCAGTTTACCGTAGAAAAATCTTCGTATGAAAGCCTTTTACTATCATTTTTATAAAAATTATAAAAATATTAAAATAAAAAAATTTTATTGAGTAATTTTATAAAAAAAACTTTGTTGATTCACAAAAATATTCTCTACGAAAATAGAAAAAAGTTTAGAATGAAAAATTTTTGCCAAATAATTTTATCAAAAAAAATTTATTGAGTCAGAACAAAAAAAGTCCCTTCAATTTTTTTGAAAATAGCCTCTCTCGAGTTAGTAGGAAAAGGCTTTTTCAGGAAAATAATAGTGGGTGATTTTGCCTTCAAAAATTTGTTGATCTAATCCTTATAATTTTTCACTAAAATCATGGGCAAAGGATTTTCCTTAGGAGGCCTTTCTCTACGAGTTGAGTTTTATCTTAGGAAAAATATTTTTATAATAAAAAATTAAAAACTTATTTTTTATATTAAATTTTTTTTTACTATGGAATCTTTGCCTACGATTTAAAAAAAAAATAGTAGGAAAAGATTTCTTTTGCCTATAATTTTAAATTCGTAGGTATGAAAATCGTAGGCAAAGCCTACATTTATTGTAGTGCAATGATTCTTACTTCGATATGCTCGTCTTGATGATTCTGCGATTTTCATTGTGGATTCTTGAAGGTTTCCTGCAACTTTGTTTGGAGAGAAAAACTTTTTTTTTTTCACTTGGAAGTGAGCTAGGAAACACCTTTCTTGATGATTCAAGCGATTAGGCCTTCAATTCTGATCTGATTCTTAGATTGACATTTGAGATCTGATATGGTTGATCCAACGCCGTCAGAATAAATGATAACGACAACCGACGGAGGCCCTCTCGGCCTCCTGAGGCCCCCTCTCGGTGTCGGCCTCAAGCCACAGCTCCCGGGCCTCATGAACAGTATCTCAACCCCCGAGACCCCCTCGATCTCGGGATTCATGAACAGTGCTTGGCCTTGAGTTCCGCTCTCGGCCTCAAGCCATAGCTCCCGAGCCTCATGAACAGTATCTCAACCCTCGAGACCCCCTCGGTCTCGGGCTTCATGAACAGTGCTTGGCCTCGAGTTCTGCTCTCGGCCTCAAGCCACAGCTCCCAGGCCTCATGAACAGTATCTCAACCCCCGAGACCCCCTCGGTCTCGGGCTTCATGAATAGTTCTTGGCCTCGAGTTCCGCTCTCGGCCTCAAGCCACAGCTCCCGGGCCTCATGAACAGTATCTCAACCCTCGAGACCCCCTTGGTCTCGAGCTTCATGAACAGTGCTTGGCCTCGAGTTCCGCTCTCGGCCTCAAGCCACAGCTCTCGGGCCTCATGAACAATATCTCAACCCCCGAGACCCCCTCGGTCTCGGGCTTCATGAACAGTGCTTGGCCTCGAGTTCCGCTCTCGGCCTCAAGCCACTCCTGGGCCTCATGAACAGTATCTCAACCCCCGAGACCCCCTCGATCTCGGGCTTCATGAACAGTGCTTGGCCTCGAGTTCCGCTCTCGACCTCAAGCCACGGCTCCCGAGCCTCATGAATAGTATCTCAACCCCCGAGACCCCCTCGGTCTCGGGCTTCATGAACCGTGCCCGATGCATGATCCGGCCCGCTCCGGGCCACCTGGCATACCCACATAATCCACTGCACATCTATAGCAGGAGGTGGCCATACCTCATAACGACGTATGGTTCATCGTACGTCTATAACTGTGCATGGCCATACCCCGTTATAGCGCACGATTCATCACATCCGGCGGTGGCGCGCACCACGTACAATCACCGATGTGTGACACCTGTGAGGCCACACTGACAGGTGGCGCGGGACACCTCCGGCATGCACGGCGACAGTACGACCTGTCACTGTCAGCCTCATCTTTTGTCCATTATTGAGCGGGGCACCTTGAAATCAGCAATCTTCGGGAATGGAAGGGCGTATCTTCGAACATTTATAAAAGCATATGCTCATGCTGTAAGTAGGGATCCATCAACTCTAGTTTTTCTAGCTTCTTCTTATGAGCAAAACCCTAACTGTCTAGCTTCCTTCGGCTAAACAGTTCTTATCTGTTCCTAAGTGACTAACTTGAGCATCGGAGGGTCCCCACGGAGCATCCGATCTCTGGGGACTTTTCTTGCATGAGTCCGGCGAGGAGGACGTCCATTTCCCCGAAGCTTGAGGAAAGTGACTTGGCGTCATCAGATTGGCGCGCCAGGTAGGGGGGAAAGAGGAGGACATCAAACCAGCAATATGCAATCTCTCTCCCCAAGCTCTTGAACCATGGTGGCAACCCGTGCGAAAGGGATCTCTGTCAATTGCGCTGGGGGCAGCGCCAAGGAGTTTATCTGCTGGCGGTTGCCCCCTCAGCTCTCCCGGTCGGTGTCCCGGCACCGCCACATCCCCAGGAGGCTGGACCTCCCACTCCCCCGATCGATGTCCCTGCGCCACCTCCCCAGCAGCTCCAGGAAGACCGGTTCGCCGCTCTGGCCATGCAAGTCCAATCCTTGGCGGCGGCGGTTCAAGACCTGCAGCACTAGCAGGTGGCCCCGCGGCAGCCGGAGCCACATCCATCGGTTCTGGGGGTGATGCAACCTAGCCAGCATTCCTCCCGAAGGAGATCACTGGTACTGGAGGCTCATCCCCATCATGCTTTGCCAAAACCCCATCACCGGGGAGCCTCTAAGAGACCCTGATCGCCTTCTCGCCACGCTAATGTTTCTCCCAAGCGGCGGCACAGGAGGGAGGCTGAGCGCCCTCGCCGACATCGCCGTCACCCTTCCCCATCCTCAGAATCCTCGGGGAAGGGGTCCTTCGATGGCAATATAGCCCATCGAGCCGAGCATCGACTTGATGAGTATAACCGCGGTTGAAGGAACTCAGCTGCCGAGTCACTCACCTGCCAGAGGTGGACTATGACAGCCGGCCTCCGCTGTCCCGCCGCATCATGGAAGAGCCCATTTCCTCCCGGTTCCGCCTCCCCCAGCTGGACCCATATGACGGGACCGCGGACCCCCTGGACCACCTAGAAAGTTACAAGGTTCTCATGCAGGTCCAGGGGGCCATCGATTCGCTCATGTGCATTGCCTTCCCTGCCACCCTGAAGAAGGCTACCCGAGCTTAGTACTCCCGCCTGTCGCCGCGGAGTATTGATTCTTTCCGTCAGCTGGAGAGAGCCTTCTTGGCCCATTTTGACGCCTGCCGGAAGATTCCACGAGTAGCTGACAGCCTCTTCGCTGTCCAGCAAAAGAGTGGCGAGTCCTTGCGAGATTACGTTGCCTGGTTCAAGGAGGCAGCCCTGGAGGTTTACAATCTTGAAGACTCAGTGGCCACTTTGGCCTTGAAGCGAGGGCTCTGTCCGTCTCGCTTCGCGTACTCCCTGGACAAGAAGCCGCCCAGTTCTTACGCTGAACTTTTGACCTGGGCCCAGAAATATATCCGCGCCGATGAGGCTGATTCCTCTCGGCACGAGGCAAGCATGAGTGTTCTCAAGAAGCCGGCCCACCCTGAGCCTGTTGAAGTTCGACCCAGGAAGCCCGAACCTCCCCGCCGACCAGACAACCATCCTCGAGCTCCTATACAGAGAGATGGACCCTACACTCCACTGCTCGCCCCTATATCACACATTTTGCTCGAGATCGAGGGTGAGTCTTATCTTCAATGCCCACCTCCAATGAACCCAAAGATCCCCTGCAACAAGAACCTCTACTGCCGTTATCACCGGGACCATGGCCACGACACCGACGACTGTCGCCAGCTGAAGAAGGTGATAGAAGATCTTATCCAGTGTGGCCATCTGGGGAAGTTCGTTCGAAGGAGCAACCCGGATACTCCTGGTCCATCAGCGCCTCCACCGCTGATGATCGATAATGCTCCAATTGAGAAGACGGTGGCGATGATTTCCTGGGGGGTAGGTGGTCTGCCCAAGAGGCTAAGAGGGGAGGGCGAGTTGGATCCTATAATTCCTTTTTCTAAAAAGGACTTAGAGGGGGTGGTGAATAAAAATGATGATAGCGTTGTCGTTTCCATGATGATTGCTAAACATCCTGTAAAAAGAATTCTGGTTGATAGTGGGAGCTCGGTAGATATTTTGAATTATGATGCTTTTGTTCGCATGAGCCTATCGCCCGACCTGCTCCGACCCGTTGCCATGCCCCTGATGGGATTCACTGGGGACTCCGTGAAGGTCGAGGGGGAGATCACTCTTTCTGTCACAGCTGGCATGGCCCCATGCCAAAGCACAATCTTCATAAACTTCCTGGTGGTCTGAGTGCCCCTCGCCTATAATGCAATCCTCGGGAGGTCTGGTCTCATCCTTTTGGACGCTGTCATATCCACTAAGTGACTCCTCGTAAGGTTTCCCACCGGGAGGAAGTCGGGGAGATGCGGGGGGAGCAGAACCCACCCCCGCTTTGTTACCACATGGCCCCTAGTCTACAGGGGGTGGTGACTACACCTACACCGGAAGCGATGGACCCCCGGGACCTGGAAAGAAGAGGAGAGCCGGCCGAACGCCTGCTTACTTTCCCTCTTGGGGAGGACCCAACAAAGACAATCCAGATTGGAGCCCTACTCCCGGGGGAGGCCCATGACCAGCTTCTCGCTTTCTTGTGGGCTAACGCTGATGTCTTCGCCTGGTCGGCGTCCGATATGCTCGGCATTCCGAAGAAGTGATTACCCACCGGCTCAACATTAAGCCGGAGTGTCGACCCATTAGGCAAAAGAAGAGGAGCTTCGCTCCTGACAGGCAAAAGGCCATGGATGAGGAGGTGCGAAAGCTGTTGGCAGCCGATCACATCCGCGAGGTACACTACCCCGACTAGCTGGCGAATGTCATAATGGTTCACAAGGCCAGTGGGGGCTGGAGGATGTGCACGGACTTCACCGATCTCAACAAGGAATGCCCCAAGGACAGCTTCCCACTGCCCCGGATCGACCAGCTGGTAGACGCCATGTCCGGACACGAATCTCTTAGCTTCATGGATGCATTTTCGGGGTACAACCAAATCAGGATGAACCCAGCTGATGAAGAAGATACCTCCTTTGTTACAGAAAAAGGGATTTACTACTACAAGGTGATGCCGTTTGGGTTGAAGAATGCCGGAGCCACCTATCAGAGGTTGATGAATAAGGTCTTCGAGGACCAGATCGGGCATAACATGGAGGTGTACGTGGATGATATGCTGACTAAAAGCACCAGTGCTGCTGACCACGTCACCGATCTCGCAGAGACCTTCAACAACTTGCGCCGGTACTGAATGAAGCTGAACCCCCGCAAGTGTGCCTTCAGGGTAGCGGCAGGCAAGTTTCTGGGCTTTATGGTGACCCAGCGGGGGATCGAAGCTAATCCCGACAAGATCCGGGCTATCTTGGATATGAGGCCCCCAGCTAATAAGAAGGAGGTGCAACGCCTAACCGGAAGGGTGGCGGCCTTGAGTCGATTCATGTCAAGATCGGCAGAAAGGTGCTTGCCCTTCTTTAAGGCGCTGCGCAAGGTCAACAGCTTTGAGTGGACAAAGGAGTGTCAGGATGTCTTTGAAGAGTTGAAGCATTTTCTATCCACACCCCCGTTGTTGTCCAAGCCAAGGGGCGGAGAAGAGCTCTTTCTATACCTTGCAGCCTCCCCAGAGGCCGTCAGTTATGTGCTCGTGCGCATGGATGCTGACGGAGTATATAGGCCGGTCTACTATACCAGCAAGGTACTTCATGAAGCCGAGACCAAATATTTCCAAATCGAGAAGATCATTTTGGCCGTGGTGGTCTCTGCTTAGTGCTTTCGACCCTACTTCCAAGCTCATCCCATCGTGGTGCTCATGGACCAACCTCTTCGGTCCATCTTATCCCGTCCAGACACCTCCGGTCGGTTGGCCAAGTGGGCCATCAAGCTGAGCGAATTCGACCTATCTATTCGACCAAGGTCTGCCATGAAGTCTCAAGTGTGAGCTGATTTCTTGGTCGAGTGTTCTTGGACCGAGAGATGTTCGGAGGAATCACCCCTGGAGGTGTACATGGAGTCCTCCTCGACCGAGGAACTAGTGAAGGAAGACTGGATTTTGCATGTGGATGGAGCAGCAAATTCTCAAGGAAGCGGGGCCGGGCTCATCCTTGCGAGCCCCGAGGGGGAGGTGGTAGAATACGCCCTCCGATTTCAGTTCCCGGCCACTAATAACCAAGCGGAGTATGAAGCTCTATTGGCAGGAATGAGGCTGGCTGAGGAGCTTGGTGTAGGGCATCTGAGGGCCTTCACCGACTCTCAGCTTATTTCTGGGCAGGTGGCTGGGGAGTACGAAGCCAGAGATTTGACTATGTCCTGCTACCTGAGTAGAGTGCAGTCCCAAGCCTCTTGGTTCTCTTACTTTCGCATTAGCTACATTCCCCGAGCGGAGAACGCTAAGGCCGATGCGCTATCCCGGTTAGCCACCTCGGCCGAGGGACCCTGGGAAGAACGTATGTGGAGCACTTGCAGACCCCGAGCATTGAAGCCGCGGATGAAGCACTACCAGTTGAGCAAGGGCCCTCCTGGATGGACGCCTATGTCCGATATTTGGCCGACGGCACTCTCCTAGAAGACCCCACTGAGGCCAGGCTACTCAGGCGGCGGGCCCCGAAGTTCCTGATGATGGACGGGAAGCTTTATCAAAGATCATTTTCTTACCCGGTCCTTAAGTGTGTTGGACCAGTCGAAGCAGACTACATCTTGCCGGAAATCCATGAGGGCATATGCGGGAGTCACCAAGGGGGCAGAGCCCTAGCTTACAAGGCCTTACGGCAGGGGTATTACTGGCTGACCATGAGGGAAGACGCGGCCGAGCTTGTTAAGAAGTGTGATAGCTGCCAACGCCACGCCAACATTCAGCGACAGCCGACGTCTCAACTGACCCCCCTGGCGGCACCATGGCCCTTCGCCCAATGGGGTATGGACATCTTGGGACCATTCCCCCTAGCCTCCGGACAGCGCAAGTTCCTTTTAGTGGCCGTTGATCACTTCACCAAGTGGATTGAGGCCGAAGCCCTTGCTAAGATCACTGAGAGCAAGGTGTTGTCCCAGATAGCAACCCAAGAGGGGGGGTGAATTGGGTCTTTTAAAAATTTTAAACACTTTTGAAGTAAAACCCCCAACTTAAAATAAATCACAGATATGCAATAGTTAAGACAGAATGTGCTAGGAGAAGTGAAGAGGAAGAGACAAAGAGACAAGCACGGCAAACACTGAAATTTTATAGTGGTTCAGTGTACCTACACCTACGTCCACTCCCAAGTACCTCTTGGGTCCACACTATAATCAACCTTGATTATAGCAGAGTTGTTTTACAAGATCACAACTCAAACTTGTTGTTTTTCTGGGTGCACAACGAACCCAGCTGGTTTCTAAGGTTCACCAGCACAAAACTTTACACATAAGCAACTGCTTGCACAAGGCAAATTCCCTCAACTGATTCAATCACCTGATTGACTTAGTTCACAAGAAGAATGATTGATATAATAACTGCTCCTTAAATGAGTAAATAAGATAAGTTAACTAATCAAACAAAGAGATAGAAATAAAAGCATGATTTGCAGATTTCTATGGCTTGATTCTTCTCCTCTTTCTTGCTTTTGAATGGATCTTCCTTGAGTATTCTCTTGAAGCTCGGAAGAACAATTGAAGAACAGGAACTACGGCTTGCTCGTTTGCTTCTTCAAACTTGGAAATCTCCTCAAAATGAAAGTGTGAAGATTTGAAATTTCTCTCTTTTCTTTCAGGGAACCAATACGATTTTTCCTTTGATTTTTCCCTCGGATTTTCTCTCGGATTTTTCTCTTCTTTTTCTTCTCTATTTTTCTTGTTTTTCTCTCTTTTTAAACGGTCATATTCATCATCCTTTTATAGATCCTTCCAATACTAAGAATAGATAAAAACTATCCATTAGAATCAAAGTGGAAGAAAAGTTAAGAACAAATAAGGTAATAGCCGTTGAGATTTAAAGTAAAAAGTAGGTTTAGAGATGTTCTGACACATCTGAAAGTCGATTCTGACAATCTGGAGTCGGCTCTAACTTTCCTGGGGTCGACTCTAACTTGAAATCCCCAAACAGCCCGATTTGGAGTCTGCTCTAACTTTTCTGGATTCGACACATTTTGCTTCTGGAGTCGACTCTAACTTTTCTGGGGTCGACTCTAATTTGAGACCCAAAAAACCATCTTTATGTTTTTCTGTTGGAGTCGACTCTACAGGTTCCAGGTGTCGACTCTAGTTCGTGCCGTTTTCTGGATTCGACTCTGTGATTCTAGGTGTCGACTCTAATGTCTGCAATCTTACCTTGATATTGCAATTAAGCTCCGAACTTGATTTCTCTCGAGATTTTGATCATTTAAACAAGTTATAAACTGAAACATTTAATCAATATCATTAGTAATTTCATGAGTTATACTCAAATAGTTTTGTTTATCACCAAAATTAATAATTGGGTCAACAATCTCCCCCTTTTTGATGATGACAAAAACTTTGAGTATATGCATTGGAATTCATAAACATTGTAAACCTTATCAAGATTTTAAATTTGTTAAATTTAAGATATAAGCCACAGTTTCAAAGTAAGCAAAATTGAAACATAAACTGTATCAAATAACGATTATGCTCCCCCTGCATAAAATAACTTCTAACTCCCCCTTTCTTTATGCATATTTCTTTTAGATTTAAATTCTCATTCTCTCTCTCCCTTATGCATGATACCATTTTTTTATAAATTTTTTTATGTATATACAATTCTTCTTTTCTCCCCCTTTTTTGTTATCAACAAAAAGGTGAAAAACAATTGTATAAATAATTTTAAGGTGATATTTAGATTCAGAATAATTGAAGAGAAGAGTAAATATTCTAAGACTTTCATTCATTGCAACCATCATTGTATCAAACATTCAAACATTTTTTCATTACATTAAAACATTTCATTACATCTATTACTAAGATATAAAAGAGTAAACATCCTAAGTACAAGCTATCAACATAATATAAAAGCTAAGTTTGATTGGACATGAACATAAAAGCTGATTGGGATTTGACTTGAGTTGGCTTGGATAGATATCAAAATTGAAAGTAGAAAGTCAATCAAGTATGTTTGTAGACAATTCTCTTCAGATGACCTATTAACTCCATAATTTCATCTTTCTGTGATTTCTTGAAGCCTTCAAGACAATCCTAAATCTGTGTAATAGCAAAATCTATATCTCTTCTTAATTGTCCATTAGCATCAATATAAGTTCTAGATCCATCTGCGATCCCTTCCAGCCTTTCAAAAATCTTGTGAAGCTCAGATGATAGGGTATCCACAGATCTATCCAATGTAGATGCAATCATGTCAAGTTTAGTAGAGAGCAGTCTCATCTCATTTCTCATCTCTGAATTATGCTCAGTCATAAGGCCCTGAGCTGATCAAGCTGCCTCTCTGAAAAACCTGATGACTCAGCCAACAAATCTGACGCCACCTGAGGGGGTGAAGAAGTGCTCGGTCCAGCACCAGATGGTCCTGCAACTGATGGTCCAGCAGTAGACGGTCCAGAGACATCCTCATCTCTGGCCTCCTCAGTTCTGGCTTCTTATCCTTTCATTTGCCACTGGCTATTTACTTTC
Source organism: Calamus simplicifolius (assembly GCA_900491605.1). Lineage (NCBI taxonomy): Eukaryota > Viridiplantae > Streptophyta > Magnoliopsida > Arecales > Arecaceae > Calamus > Calamus simplicifolius. The sequence goes on from UESW01002429.1 coordinate 189,880, forward strand.
CTGAATCTCATTCTATGAATAGTGGAGATGCTGTAGTAGTCAGTATATCTGAGATTCCTTTGCAGTTCATTCTCCATTATCTTCACTCCATGGCTTCTGAATACTAGTGTAAGAACCATACCATATGGCAGTGTAGATCTTTTCTTTGTAGCTGCCTCTGCCATATAACCAATCATCATTCCGGCCAAATTTACTGGTTGACCAGTGATGATACAGTCCATCATAAGAATGTCTCGCTCCGAGACATACTCAAATCTTCCAATCTTAGGAAATAGGATTCTCCCACAAATATTATGAAGTAATTGAAGTTCCAGGTTGAGTTGATTTGCCATTACCTCCTCAAATTCAGAAACTTCTCTTCCAAGCATCCTTGACATGGCTCCACCTCTGTCATCATGCTGACATGCAGTCAAACCAACAGTGGGCATCTCCAAAAGATTTCCTAGCGACTCTGTAATGATTAACACTTTGGTTCCATGCACAAAACTCACAAGACCTCCTTCCCCTCTACATAAATCACTGTAGAATTCCTTCACAAGGGCAGGGTAGGTCGGAACATCTAGTGAGCAAATCTTTTCCCAACCCATCTCTTTTATTTGTCTCCCTATTGAAAAACCTTCCAATTCAAATAGGTTAAAATCTACCTTCCTTCCTGTAGTGATAACCTTTCCAGCCAACAAGTCGACGCGGGAGGATGATGGAGAAGCTTCCGGAGTGGAAGAAGAGGAAGACAAAGAACTGGAAGAAGATTCCTTCTTGGTTCTTCGAACGGAACGTCTCCCGAAGGGAATAGCCTCACCAAACACAGATCCTCGCCTTTTGGGAGCCATTGGAGATCAATGGAAGTTGGAATCAAGGATTTTGAAGAGTTTGAAAAAGTTTGAAAAGTTTTGGAGAGGGATTTGAAGGGGATTGAAAAAGCATAGGGTCGTTTGAGGTGTCGACTCTGCCCTAATAAAGTGACGATTTTTCACTTAGAGTCGACTCCCGCAAAGTAAGGTATCGGCTCCGAATAAAAAATCAGTCGGCACTCGAATTAGAGTCGGCTCTGCAGAAGTCGGAGTCGGCTCTAATGAGCAGACAGAAAGCTCTAAAGAAAAAGGTGTCGACTCCAAAATTGAAGGTGTCGACTCCACAATAGTTTCAGAAAAAAATTAAATTTCAAGGATCTGAAACTAATTAAATTCATCATCAAAATCTAGATAAATTCTTCTTAATAATTGGGGAATCAATGAATCAAACTTCTAGATAAATTTCCTTATAAGGTATAGAAGATTTTTAAGAAATCTACCGAAATTTAGATAGTTGACCTTGAGAGTTTCAGAAAATCAATCAAAAGGATCACAAACTCCTAATTCTCCTCTAAGATAACAAAATCTCTCCTCACTCAAAGGTTTGATAAAATATCAGCCAATTGATCATTAGTGTTCACATAATCAAGACAAATATCATTATTAGCTACATGTTCTCTAATAAAGTGATGTCTAATTTCTATGTGTTTAGTTCTTGAATGTTGAATTGGATTCTTAGTTAGATTGATTGCACTAGTATTATCACATCTAATAGGAATTTTATCAAGTGTGATGCCATAATCTTCAAGTTGTCGCTTAATCCAAATGATTTGAGCACAGCAGCTTCCAACCGCAACATACTCTGCCTCAGCAGTGGATAGTGCAACTGAATTTTGCTTCTTGCTAAACCAAGAGATTAAGTTACCTCATAAAAATTGGCATGCACCACTTGTACTTTTTCTATCTAATGTACATCCAGCATAATCAGAGTCAGAATAAGCAATCAAATTAAGTGTTGAGTCTCTAGAATACCTTATTCCTACATTTTTAGTTCCATTTAGATATCTAAAGATTCTTTTAACAGTAATAAAATGTGATTCTTTAGGTTCAGATTGATATCTTGCACATAAACAAACAGCAAACATGATATCAGGTATACTTGCAGTTAAGTAAAGTAGAGATCCGATCATACCTCGGTAATGTTTTTGATCTATTTTCTTACCATCTTCATCTTTGTCCAGCTTGCATGAAGGACTCATCGGCGTGCCAAGAGGTTTAGCAGATTCCATATCAAACTTCTTAAGTATTTCCTTCGTGTACTTTGCTTGGTCAATGAAGATTCCAGCTTTTTCTTATCTAATTTGAAGTCCAAGAAAGAAGTTAAGTTCTCACATCATGCTCATCTCGAATTCTCCCTGCATTAACTTAGCGAATTCTTGGCAAAGACGATTGTTAGTAGCACCAAAGACAATATCATCAACGTAAATCTGTACAACCAATAAATCCATCTCTTTTTTTTTAAAAATAAGGTTTTGTCAACATTTCCTCTTGTAAATTCATTTTCAATCAAAAATTTAATTAATCTATCATACCAAGCTCTAGGTGCTTGTTTTAAACCATAAAGTGCTTTATGTAATTTAAAAACATGGTTTGGAAATTCATGATCTTCAAAACCAGGAGGTTGTTCAACATAAACTTCTCCATTTATAAAACCATTTAAAAACACACTTTTAACATCCATTTGAAATAAGTTGAAATTCATATGACATGCAAATGCAAGCATGTGAGAATTATTGAAACATAATTGCCCCAACTATATTGATTTTGATGATTTCCAAAAGCCATGAGTATCTTAAAGGAAACAATGAGTTTATTTATCAAATACCTTGAGCTTATTCTAAATGAAAGCAATGTACTATCAATGCTTATATTAAATGAGTTCTTGAATCAATTAAAACAAAAAAAGAATTTTTTATACTTGAGATTATACTTGAGATTTCAAAAAGAATTCTTATACTACTCATTGATAATCAATAACTTGATGGAAAATGTCTTGATGATCAAATCAATTCTATTCAAGTCACATTTATATTTAAATTTATTTGGGACGAGTTTTAAAATCTATCAGAACATTTTTGAATTTTGTATCGCTCCCGAGCCGACTCAAGGGTTTCCGAGTCGACTCCCCAAATAGCTGTTTTTCAATGTGTCCTGAGTCGACACTTGAGTTTTCAAGAGTCGACCCCTGAACCTTCGCGAGCCGACTCAAGACTGTGCGAGCCGACTCGACTCAGACGGCAGAAAGGCTCATTTTTGAGCATTTCTCGAGTCGACTCCCCGCATATCGCGAGTCGACCCCTGAAAGTTAGGCATTTCTGGAATGGACTGTGCGAGCCGACTCGATAAACTCGAGCCGACTCCACAAATCTGGACGAATTTTTCACGATGACACATCAGCTCCAACGGTAAGATTTTCAAATAACGGCTATTTTTCTTGTTTCTAACGGATATATTTTGCAGAATCTATAAATAGAGGAGCTCTTTTCAAATCAAAAATGAAGAGAAAATCAAAAAGAGAGAAAAGAATATCTTTCAAAAAGAGGGAAAAACAGAGCTTTATGAAAAATCTTCTAGTTCAAATAGAGTGATTCAAAAGGAGTGAAATCAAAGAGGAAGTTTCCTGCTCCATCTCATCAATCCACAAGAGTCAAAAGAAAATCCAAAGCTTTTCAAAGATCAAATCGAAGGATTTTCAACATTCAACAAAAGGAGAAAAAGCTTCATCTCAACTCCAAAGTTTCAAACGGTCAAGAATCTTGCTGAGGCCGGATTCAATACTTCAAGAGGAGTTAAAGAGGAGAAGGAAGAAAGCCAAAGCCACAACCATCTGCAATCTTATCAGGCTTTTCTACCCTTTTATACTTTATTTGTATATTTGCTCAAGGGGAGCATTTCAATATTTAAACTCTGTTATTTTGGTTGTTTGCTGATTCAATCAGTGGATTGAATCAGTGGAGGTTATTACCTCGTTGCAAGCCGGAGTGCTTGTGTTGGGTTAGTTGTGAGCCCGTGAAAAACAACGTGTAGGGTTTTGTGCTGGTAAGCCCGTGTAAAACCGGCTGGGTTCGTTGTGATCCCGGAAAAACAACAAGTTTGAGTTGTGAGCTTGGAAAACAACTCGGCTGTAATCAAGAGATTATAGTGTGGACCCAAGTGAATCTTGGGAGTGGACGTAGGTGTTGGTTGCACCGAACCACTATAAAATTATCTTGTGTTTGCCGTGCTATTTTCTCTCTCTCTATCTCTTTATTTGCTTGTGTATTGATTTAAGTTAGCCTCTCACTTGCACATCTTGCTAACTAATCAAAAAGTTAAAAAGTCTTAAATTTTTAAGAACCCAATTCACCCCCCCCTCTTGGGTTGCCATCTGGGCCAACAATTGGTATCAGAGCAAGTGCTCATTTAGAATTTGATCTCACGATCAAGGGCTAAAGATCCTTATGGCAACACAAAGTGGTTCATGTTTTGCTGAAGGTCATTCTACGAATCGACCTCCTTTATTTAATGGAACCAACTATTCATATTGGAAAGCAAGAATGAGAATATTCATTCAAGCTTCTGACTATGAATTGTGGGGAGTAATAATAATGGACCTAGTACACCCACACACTTAGTTGAAGGCATTCTTGTTCCTAAGCCCGAAAGGGATTGGAATGATAATGATAGAAGAATGGCTCAATTAAATGCTAAAGCCATTAACATTTTATATTGTTCCTTAGACTCAAATGAATTCAACCGAATCTCAACATGTAATTCCGCAAAAGAAATTTGGGATAGGTTGGAAATAACACATGAAGGAACAAACCAAGTTAAGGAATCAAAAATAAACATTTTGGTTCATAAATATGAATTGTTTACAATGGAACAAACTGAAACCATCACATGCATGTTCACTAGATTCACTGATATTGTGAATGGTTTAAAAGTCTTGGTAGAATTTATACTAATCTGACCTTGTGCGCAAAATTCTTAGGTCACTACCAAGATCGTGGGAAGCGAAAGTCACTGCATCCAAGAAGCAAAGGACCTCAATGCATTACCTTTAGAGGAGCTTCTTGGATCCCTAATGACCCATGAGCTTCATGAAGCAGCATGTTGAGGAGGAAACAAAAAGAAGAAAACACTTGCCCTCAAAACTGCAGAAATGGAAGAGAGCAGCAGTGAAAGTAATGATGAAGATGATGAGGAAACTGCTCTCTTGGCAAAAAATTCAGAAAGTTTATGAGAAAAAGGCCCTTCCATAAAAAGAAATTTGGAGCAAGAATGATGGAGAAAAGGATAGGAAAAAGGACAAGGAGAAAGAAAAAGAGAAAGAGCCCTTAGTATGTTATGAGTGTAAAAAGCCAGGGCACTTTAGATATGATTGTCCTTTGCTGAAAAAGGCCTACAAGAAAAAGAAGAAAGCATACATGGCAACTGGTCTGATGAATCTTCTCGTCGAAGAAGAAGAACAAAAAGAAGTTGCCAATATCTTTTCATGGCCAACAACGACGACAACGAAATGAGGTAAGTTCTGAAAACTCAAATGATGAATTCACTTTTGATGAAATGTTTGAGGCTTTCAATGAACTTATGATTGATTTTAAATCTTTGAAAAAGAAGTATAAGTTTTTGAAAAATGAAATTAGCTTAGCTAAAAGTAAAAATGAATTAGCTTTAGAAGTTAAGAACTTAACTAATGAAAAAGAAGAACTTAGCAAAGAAAGAGATAATTTAATCAAGAAATAGATTTGTTAAATCTGAAACTAAAAACTCAACAAAAGATTTAAAAGATCAATTAGAAACTTAGCTTTAGAAAAAGAACAGCAAGTTAAAGAAATGATTCTTAAAGAAAGAAGTTAAAAATATAAAGACATTGTTGAGAAATTCACCTTAAGTTCAACTAAACTAAACATGATTTTAGATAATCAAAAAGCTATTTTTGATAAAGCTGGTTTAGGTTATAATACATTAGGAAACAAAAATCTTTAAAGAATATTTTTGTAAAAGCCAACAAAGTAATATAACTTGTTTTAAATGTAATGAAAAAGGTCATAAATCATTTGAATGCAAAACATTAAATAATAACAACAAGTTAAATATTAAAGCAAAGAAAATATGGGTTCCGAAAGGAACAATTTTGTTGCTACTAACCATGAAGGACCCAAGAAAGCTTGGGTACCTAAACATAAAGTTTGATTATTTTGCAGGAATGTCTTGTAGCCAAAAGATCAAAGAAAAAGTGGTATCTTGATAGTGGCTGCTCAAGACATATGACGGGTGACAAAGATGAATTCATCACCCTAGAAGAAAAGAAAGGTGGAGTTGTGACGTTTGGCGATAATGGTAAAGGTCAAATTATGGGCCTTGGTAAAGTTCGCATAACTCCATCTATATTTATTGATAATGTACTTTATGTTGATGGTTTAAAGCATAATTTAATTAGTATAAGCCAATATGTGATAAAACTTTAATGTTTCATTTAAATCTTCTATTTGCACTGTATCTAATTCCATTGATGATAGCATTGTTTTTACTGGTTATAGACATGGCAATGTTACTTAGTTGACTTAGACAAATTATCTGAAAGTAATCATTGCTAATTGCTGACAATGCTAACATAAATGAAATTAGTTGGTTGTGGCATCGTAGATTAGGTCATGCAAGCACACACCTTATTTCAAAACTAATTAAAATGGATTTAGTTAAAGGTTTACCTAAGTTAGATTTTGAAAATAACAAAATCTGTGATGCATGTCAATTTGGAAAACAAACTAGAAGTTCTTTCAAATCTAAAAATGTTGTTTCAACTTCTAGGGCTTTAGAGCTACTTCACATGGACCTTTTCGGACCAACTAGAACCACAAGTCTAGGAGGAAAGAAATATGGTCTAGTGATTGTAGATGATTATTCTAGATATACTTGGGTAATGTTTTTAGCTCACAAAGATGAGACTTTCTCGATATTCTGAAATTCTTCAAGAAAGTCACAAATGAGAAAAACACTACCATAGTGTCTCTAAGAAGTGATCATGGAACTGAATTTGAAAATCACTTATTTGAAAGTTTTTGTTCTGAAAATGGAATTAATCATAATTTTCAGCCCCTAGGACTCCACAACAAAATGGTGTAGTTGAAAGAAAAATAGGACTTAGAAGACATGGCCCGTACCATGCTATGCGAAAGCAACTTACCAAAGTACTTTTGGGCGGAAGCTATTAACACAGCATGCTACATCTTAAATAGAGCTTTAATAAGACCAATATTAAAGAAAACACCTTATGAATTATGGAATGAAAGAAAACCAAATATAAAATACTTTCATGCATTTGGATGTAAATGTTTCATTCATAATAATGGTAAAAACAACTTAGGAAAATTTGATGCTAAATCTGATGAAGGAATTTTTCTAGGTTATTCAACAACTAGTAAGGCATATAGAGTATTTAACAAGAAAACCTTAGTAGTTGAAGAATCCATTCATGTAGTTTTTGATGAATCTTTAGCATCTAGTCTGAAAAGATTGATGATGAGGAAGATACAAACATAATTGAAAAAGATCTTGAAAAACTTAATATTGAAGTATCTTCTGATCATGAGCAAGAAGCTAAAGATGATGATTCACATAAGGACGATGATGTCAATATTGATCATAATGATATAGATCTTCCAAGAGACTGGAGATATGCTCATAGTCATCCTAAGGAATTGATTATAGGTGATCCATCTCAAGGAATAAGAACTAGATCATTTATGAGAAATATTAGTAATCATCTTGCATTTGTATCACAAATAGAACCTAAAACTATTGAAGAAGCTGAAAAAGATAATAATTGGATGTTAGCAATGCAAGAAGAACTAAATCAATTTACTAGAAATAATGTTTGGACTTAGTTGAAAGACCTAAAAATCATTCAGTAATAGGATCAAAATGGGTTTTTAGAAATAAACTAGATGAAAATGGCATAGTAATTAGAAACAAAGCTAGATTGGTTGCAAAAGGATATAATCAAGAGGAAGGTATTGATTTTGATGAAACCTTTGCACCTGTAGCTAGATTAGAAGCCATTAGATTATTACTTGCATTTGCATGTCATATGAATTTCAACTTATTTCAAATGGATGTTAAAAGCGCATTTTTAAATGGTTTTAAATGAAGAAGTTTATGTAGAACAACCACCAGGTTTTGAAGATCACGAATTTTCAAATCACGTTTTTAAATTGCACAAAGCTTTATATGGTTTGAAACAAGCACCTAGAGCTTGGTATGATAGGTTAAGTAAATTCTTAATTGAAAATGATTTTACAAGAGGAAATGTTGATAAAACTTTTTTGAAAAGAAAAAGTAAAGATTTACTTGTAGTACAAATATACGTAGATGACATTATTTTTGGTGCTACTAACGATTCTCTTTGTCAAGAATTTGCAAGTTGATGCAGGGAGAATTCGAGATGAGCATGATGGGAGAACTCAACTTCTTCCTTGGACTCCAATCAAACAAAAGAGGGAATCTTCATCAACCAAACAAATACACAAGAGAACCTAAAAAGTTTGGTATGGAATCAATGAAACCCCTCGGAACTCCAATGAGTCCTTCATGCAAGCTGGACAAAGATGAAGAAGGTAAGAAGGTTGATCAAAATATTATCGAGGTATAATCGGATCCCTACTTTATTTAACAGCAAGTAGACCAGATATTATGTTTTGTATGTTTATGTGCTAGATTTCAATCTGAACCTAAAGAATCACATTTAATTGCTGTTAAAAGAATACTAAGATATGTAATGGAACAAAAAATGTAGGTTTATGGTATTCTAGAGACTCAACATTAAACCTAATTGCATATTCGGATTCTGATTATGCTGGATGTAAACTAGATAGAAAAAGCACAAGTGGTGCATGCCATTTCTTAGGAAGTAACTTAATCACATGGTTTAGCAAAAAGCAAAATTCAGTTGCATTATCAACTACTGAAGCTGAATATGTAGCAGCTGGAAGTTGCTGTGCGCAAATCCTATGGATTAAGCGACAACTTGAAGACTATGGTATCACACTTGATAAAACACCCATAAGATGTGATAACACTAGCGCAATCAATTTAACTAAAAATCCAATTCAACATCAAGGACAAAACACATAGAAATTAGATATCATTTTATAAGAGAACATGTAGCTAATGATGAAATTTGTCTTGATTATGTAAACACTGAAGAACAATTAGCTGACATCTTTACAAAACCTTTAAGCGAAGAAAGATTTGTTATCTTAGAGGAGAGTTAGGAATTTGTAATCCTTTTGATAGATTTTGAAACCCTAAGGAAATATATCTAGAGTTCTTTCAATTCTCAAAATCTTAAGGAAATCTTATCTAGAACTCATATCAATTTGATTTATCAAAATCCATGATTTTTAATCATACTCAAAGATCAAATCCGGACATTTCAGACACTTTCAAAAATTTTGATTTTTTTTCTCTGAAATGGTTTCGGAGCCGACTCGAGATCGGAGTCGACTCGAGTTTCTGCTGAAACTCAGGAGTCGACCCCTTCTCTGAGCGAGTCGACTCGAGATCGAGTCTGTGCTCTGTGACTTACCCGAGCCGACTCTACGCTTTGCGCGAGTCGACTCGACGTGGTCCCAAATCGCTTTATTAGGGCACGAGCCGACCCATCGATCGATTCTAATCATTCCAAATCACTCTCAAAACCCTCCAAAACCCTTCAAACTTTCCAAAATCTTCCAAAATCCTTAAACAATCATTCCACCTTGATTCAATGGCCCCCAAAACCCGTGGTGCTAGTAGTAGCGTGCCGGGATGAAAGGAAGAAGACCGTGCGTCGACCCGTCGCGAGCCGACTCCGGAATCTTCGTCTGCTTCCTCTTCGGACGATTCGCCTGCTCCTACTGCCACTACTCCTCAGGTAGATCACCTTGCGAGTAGAGTCATTACTACAGGAAGGAAGGTTGATTTGATTTATTTGAGAGAGAGGGATTGCTTGTTGGGTCACAGTTAAAGGAAATGGGATTTGAAAAATATGCTCCTTGGACTGTCCCACATACCCAGCTTTAGTTAAAGAGTTTTATAAAATTTGACTAGAGGGGACAATGGTTTGTCAGCATGTGAGAGGAGTTGGTTTGAATGTCACTGCCATCATTCTTTCTAGATTATTGGACTTACCCCTATCTGGACCTTCCACTTTTGACCCAGAGGATAGGTCACCAGCCCTTACAAGATATTGAATAGAAATTTTGAGGGATTTGAAGAAGTTTTGCCAATCAGTTGCCACTGGACTTGAGATTGCTTCATAACATCTGCAGCAGGATTCTTTTCCCTAAGACAGGCCGATTTGACTATGTATCTGAGAGGGATATCTTTGTTATGGATGCTGTAGTTTCAGGCAAGCCAATCAACTTACCCATTATGATATATGGTATATAGCTGATTGTGGGTAAGAGGAAATCCTGTCTTCCCTATGGCATGATCTTGACTCAGTTATTCAGAAGCCAAGGAGTTGAAATTAGTGATAGTGAGCCCAGAAGAAATTTGAGACATACTGACTACTATTCTTGGCCACTATTCACCGATGGGTTCAAGAAAGAATGGTAGTTGGATAAGAAAAAGTCAAGAATGTTAGAGCTGAGGACAGAGTTGAAGACATTGGAGCTGAGGTCGAGGTTGGACCTTCTGTTGCTGGACCGTCTGAGGCCCCTAGCATGCATTATTCTTTCCACCTCAGGCTTCATCTTCTTCTGTGTTTTCAGATGAGCAGTTATGTCAACTTAGAAGTTTGCAGAATTTGATAATCAAAGGAAAGATGAAATTGGTCAACTGAGAGAAGATATTAGAGAATTAAAGGAAGACATCATTCAAGACTTGACTTACTTTCATTTTCTGTTGGTACTCATGTGGATTCACTCAATGCTGAGCTTAAGAACATATTTGAAAGACTTCAAGGAATAGCTGATGGATCCAATGTATATCTTGATAGAACCAATCAGTTAAGAAGAGATATTGATGCTGCAGTTGATCAAATACAAGTAATTATGAATGACTTTAACAAATCACAAAAGGATGATATCATGGAAGTAATTGGACACTTAAAGAGTATAGTTTTCAAGCGTGTCAAATGATTTGATACTTATCATAGTTTGTATTTCTAGATTCCTTACTAGATTGTATCTAGGAAGTTTTGCTTTAATATGACTGTATTTGAACTTTGATGAATTTAAGATTTTACATTTTGATGTAATTTGATGTACTTTTGAAGTAATGAGAAAAGTTATGTTCATTTCAATTATGAGTACCTTGAATATCTTTGAATGCTTATGTTTAATTTGATATAATTTTGAATATCTCAATACTCAATTGATAACTTAGATGCTGAATGAATTAATGAATTTAATCAAATTGATACTCTGATGCATCTCAACCTTTTTGTTGATTACAAAAAAGGGGAGAGATTTATATGATTTAATCGTATATGCATCATCATATGCTTTTAATTGCCCTAATTAAATAAGGGGGAGAGAATTAAATAAGAAAAAGGTTTATTTGCTTAAGTTTTTGAATTTAAAATTTTTGAATGAATTATAAAATTGAGGTTTCATAGGGGGAGCTACCTCATTGAGGGGGAGCCTTTCCATGAACACAAAATTGATTTTGGTATCATAAATTTTTCAATTTTACATGCATATACTCAATGTTTTTGTCATCATCAAAAAGGGGGAGATTGTTGAGAAATTATTGAAACATAATTGCCCCAACTTATTGATTTTGATGATTTCCAAAAGCCATGAGTATTTAAAGAGTTTATTTCAAATACCTTGAGCTTATTTAAATGAAAGCAATGACTATCAATGTTAATTCAATGAGTTCTTGAATCAATTAAAAAAAAAGAATTTTAACTTGCTTGAGATTTCAAAAAGAATTTTATACTTCATTTGATAATCAATAACTTTGGAAAATGTCTTGAATGATCAAATCAATTTATTCAAGTCACATTTATATTAAATTTATTTGGGACGATTTTAAAGTCAATCAGAAATTTTTCTGATTTTTGTATCGTCCCGAGCCGACTCAAGAGTTTCCGAGTCGACTCCCCAAATACTGTTTTTCAATGTTGTCCTGAGTCGACACTTGAGTTTTCAAGAGTCGACCCCTGAACCTTCGCGAGCCGACTCAAGACTGTGCGAGCCGACTCGACTCAGACGGCAGAAAGGCTCATTTTTGAGCACTTCTCGAGTCGACTCCCCGCATATCGCGAGTCGACCCCTGAAAGTTAGGGTTTCTGGAATTGTGCGAGCCGACTCCCATGCTCGAGCCGACTCCAGAAATCTGGACGCGATTTTTCACGATGACACATCAGCTCCAACGGTAAGATTTTCAAATAACGGCTATTTTTCTTGTTTCTAACGGATATATTTTGCAGAATCTATAAATAGAGGAGCTCTTTTCAAATCAAAAGAGAGAAAATCAAAAAGAGAGAAAAGAATATCTTTCAAAAAGAGGAAAAACAGAGCTTTATTGAAAAATCTTCTAGTTCAAATAGAGTGATTCAAAAGGAGTGAAATCAAAGAGGAAGTTTCGTCTGCTCCATCTCATCAATCCACAAGAGTCAAAAGAAAATCCAAAGCTTTTCAAAGATCAAATCGAAGGATTTCAACATTCAACAAAAGGAGAAAAAGCTTCATCTCAACTCCAAAGTTTTCAAACGGTCAAGAATCTTGCTGAGGCCTGATTCAATACTTCAAGAGGAGTTAAAGAGGAGAAGGAAGAAAGCCAAAGCCACAACCATCTGCAATCTTATCAGGCTTTTCTACCCTTTTATACTTTATTTGTATATTTGCTCAAGGGGAGCATTTCAATATTTAAACTCTATTATTGGTTGTTTGCTGATTCAATCAGTGGATTGAATCAGTGGAGGTTATATACCTCGTTGCAAGCCGGAGTGCTTGTGTTGGGTTAGTTGTGAGCCCGTGAAAAACAACGTGTAGGGTTTTGTGCTGGTAAGCCCGTGTAAAACCGGCTGGGTTCGTTGTGCACCCGGAAAAACAACAAGTTTGAGTTGTGAGCTTGGAAAACAACTCGGCTGTAATCTGAAGATTATAGTGTGGACCCAAGTGAATCTTGGGAGTGGACGTAGGTGTTGGTTGCACCGAACCACTATAAAATTATCTTGTGTTTGCCGTGCTATTTTCTCTCTCTCTATCTCTCTTTATTTGCTTGTGTATTGATTTAGTTAGCCTCTCACTTGCACATCTTGCTAACTAATCAAAAAGTTAAAAAGACTTAAATTTTTAAGAACCCAATTCACCCCCTCCTCTTGGGTTGCCATCTGGGCCAACAAAGCAATAGTCTAATAGATTCTAATCTAGCTACAGGAGCAAAAGTTTCATCAAAATCTATTTCTTATTCCTGATTATATCCTTTTGCAACTAGCCTAGCTTTATTCCTAATGACTATGCCATTTTTGTCTAATTTATTTCTAAAAACCCATTTAGTTCTTATTATAGGGTGGTCTTTAGGTCTGTCTACCATGGTCCATACCTTATTCCTAGTGAATTGGTTTACCTCTTCTTGCATAGCTAACATCCAATTGCTATCTTTTTCAGCTTCTTCTATGGTTTTAGGTTCTATTTGAGATACAAACGCCAGATGATTATTAATATTTCTCATGAATGATCTAGTTTTTACTCCTTGAGATGGATCACCTATGATCAAATCCCTTGGATGATCATGAGCATATCTCCAATCTCTAGGAAGATCTATATCATTATGAGCAGTATCAATAACATCAGCGAAAGGTAAATCCTCTTCTTTAGTTTCTTGATCATGATCTGAAGATACATCCAATTTTTCAATACCTTTTTCAAGTAAACTTGCATCTTCCTCATCATCAATCTTTCCCGAACTTGATGCTAAAGATTCATCAAAGACTACATGAATCGATTCATCTACAACTAGACTCTTCTTATTGAATACTCTATAAGCTTTACTAGATGTTGAATATCCTAAGAAAATGCCTTCATCAGATTTAGCGTCAAACTTTCCAAGATTATCTTTACCATTGTTATGGATGAAGCATCTACAACCAAATGCATGAAAGTAGCCTAAGTTGGGTTTCCTATCATGCCATAGTTCATAGGGTGTTTTCTTAAGGATAGGTCTGATTAGGGCTCTATTTAGGATGTAACATGCTGTGTTAATAGCTTCCACCCAAAAGTATTTAGGGAGTTTGCTTTCACAAGCATGGTACGGGCCATGTCTTCTAAAGTCCTATTTTTCCTCTCTACAACTCCATTTTATTGAGGTGTTCTAGGTGTAGAAAAATTATGATGTATGCCTTTTTCAAAATAGAATTTTTTAAATAAGTAATTTTCAAATTCAGTTCTGTGATCACTTCTTAGAGACACTATGGTAGTGTTTTTCTCATTTGTAACTTTCTTGAAAAATTTCAGAAATATTGAGAAAGTCTCATCTTTATGAGCCAAAAACATTACCCAAGTGAATCTAGAGTAATCATATACTATTACAAGACCATACTTCTTTCCTCCTAGACTAGTGGTTCTAGTAGGTCCAAAGATGTCCATGTGCAGTAGCTCTAGGGGCCTAGTAGTTGAAACAACATTCTTAGATTTGAAAAACTTCTTGTTTGTTTACCAAATTGACATGCATCACAGATTCGATAATTTTCAAAATCGAAGCTAGGAATACCTTTAACTAAATTCATTTTCAGCAATTTTGGAATTAAGTGTGTGCTAGCATGACCTAGTCTACGATGCCATAGCCATCCAATCTCATTCATCTTAGCATTATCAGCAACTAAGCAATGATTACTTGAGGATAGGTTATTCAAATCAATTAAGTATACATTGCCATAATGTTTTCCAACAAGAATAATGCTACTATCAATGGGATTAGTGACAGTGCAAATAGAAGCTTCAAAAGAAACTTTGAAACCTTTATCACACAGCTGGCTAATACTAATCAAGTTATGCTTTAATCCATTAACATATAATACATTATCAACATAGATAGATGGAGTAATTTGAATCTTACCAATGCCTATGATATGGCCTTGACCATTATCACCAAAAGTAACTACTCCACCTTTTTTTGTCTCAAGGGTGATGAATTAAACTTTGTCACCCGTCATATGTCTTAAGCAACCACTATCAAGATACCATTTTCTTTTCAGTCCAATGGCTGCAAGACACTCCTGCAAAATATTCATCTCTTAATTTTGGGTACCCTAGCTTTCTTGGGTCCTTCATGGTTAGAAGCAATAAATACTATTCCTTTAGGAACCCAAATCATCTTTCTTTTATCATGTGGAGTTTTACACATATACGATTTATGTCCTTTGTTTCCACATTTAAAATAAGTAATATTTGATGATTTTTCAGCATATACAAAAATATTTTTCAAAGATTTTTGCTTTTTAAGTGGATTATGTCCTAATCCGGCTTTATCAAAAATAGCCTTTTGATTATCCAAAATCATATTTAGTTTGATAGAGCTTAAGGTAAATTTGTCAACAATGGGTTTAAGCCTATCAACTTCATTTTTTAAATTTTCATTTTCTTTCTTTAGAAATTTATTTTCTACAATATGCTTTTCATTTTCTAAAGATAGATTTTGCATTTGATTCTTCAAATCTTTATTTTTGAGCTCAGATTTGCATAATCATCAATTAATTCATAAAAAGCACTATGCAATTCTTCAAATGTAAAATCATCTAGGAAACTTGGACTCACCTCATCATTATCCGCCATGAAGCAAAGATTGACTATTTCTTTCTTTTCATCTTCTTTGGAACTTGAGCTTTTCGAATCACTCCAGGAAGCCATCATAGCCTTCTTTTTGAATCTCCGGGGGGCCTTTTTCAGTTGTGGACATTCAGATTTGAAATGTCCCGGTTTCTTGCATTCAAAGCAAATTATTTCCTTTTCTTTTCCTTTGTCCTCATCTTTCCTAACAAAGGGTTTTTTCTTTTCAAATTTCTTCTTTTTCATAAATCTCTTGAATTTCCTTGATGAGTGCCATGTCCTCATCATCACTGNTTATTTTCTACAATATGCTTTTCATTTTCTAAAGATAGATTTTGCATTTGATTCTTCAAATCTTTATTCTTTGAGCTTAGATTTGCATAATCATCAATTAGTTCATAAAATGCACTATGCAATTCTTCAAATGTAAAATCATCTAGAAAACTTGGACTCACCTCATCATTATCCGCATGAAGCAGAGATTGGCTATTTTTTTCTTTTCATCTTCTTCGGAACTTGAGCTTTCCAAATCACTCCAGGTAGCCATCATTGCCTTCTTTTTGAATCTCCGAGGGGCCTTTTGAGTTGTGGACATTCAGATTTGAAATGTCCCGGTTTCTTGCATTCAAAGCAAATTATTTCCTTTTCTTTTCTTTGTTCTCATCTTTCCTAACAAAGAGCTTTTTCTTTTCAAATTTCTTCTTCTTCATGAATCTCTTGAATTTTATTGTGATGAGTGCCATGTCCTCATCATCACTGTCATCTTCAAATTCATCAGATTCTTCCTTACATTCTGAAATTTTGAGAGCCATAGTCCTTTTCTTCTTTGACTCATCCTCATTAATATGTTGCTTGACTTGAAGCTCATGAGTCATCAAGGATCCCAAAAGTTCTTCTAGAGGTAGAGTGCTCAGATCTTTTGCCTCTTGTATTGCAGTGACTTTAGCTTCCCATGTCCTAGGCAAAGAACGCAACACTTTCTCACAAGATCAGAGTTATCATAAGATTTACCAAGACTTTTTAAACCATTAACAATGTCAGTAAATCTTGTAAACATATCAGAAATAGATTCACATGCATCCATTTTGAACAATTCATATTTATGAACAAGCATGTTAATCTTGGATTCCTTTACCTGATTGGTTCCCTCATGGGTAACCTCTAATTTATCCCAAATTTCTTTAGCAGATATGCAAACAGATATACGATTAAATTCATTTGCATCTAAAGAATAGTACAAAACATTCATAGCCTTGGCATTTAGTTGTGCCAATTTCTTATCATGTTCATCCCATTCGTTTCCGTTTAGGAATTTCCATGCCATTAAGTCTTATAGTGGGTGTGTGAGGTCCATTGACTATAATACTCTATAGATCATAGTCAAGTGCTTGAATGAAGATTTTATTCTAGCTTTCCAATAATAATAATTAGAACCATTAAATAAAGGAGGACGATTCATAGATTGTCCTTCAGAAAAGGTCGAGCCAACTTGAGCTGCCATTTGGATCTTTAACTCTTGATTGTTAGATCAAGGAAAAATGAGCACTAGCTCTAATACCAATTGTTGTCCCAGATAGCAACCCAAGAGGGGGGATGAATTGGGTCTTTTTAAAAATTTTAAACACTTTTGAAGTAAAATCCTCAACTTAAAATAAATCACAGATATGCAACAATTAAGACAGAATATGCAATAAGAAGATGAAGAGGAAGAGATAAAAAGTCAAGTACTGCAAACACAGAGATTTTATAGTGGTTCGGTGTACCAACACCTACGTCCACTCCCAAGTACCTCTTGGTTCACACTATAATCAACCTTGATTACAGCAGAGTTGTTTCACAAGATCACAACTCAAACTTGTTGTTTTCCCGGGCGCACAATGAACCCAGCTGGTTTCCAAGGTTCACCAGCACAAAACCTTACACACAAGCAACTGCTTGCACAAGGCAAACTGCCTCAACTAATTCAATCACCTGATTGACTCAGTTCACAAGAAGAACAAGAATGTTTGATACAATAACTACTCCTTAAATGAGCAAATAAGACAATTTAACTATTCAACCAAAGAGATAGAAATAAAAGCCTGATTTGTAGATCTCTGTGGCTTGATTCTTCTCCTCTTTCTTGCTTTTGAATGGATCTTCCTTGAGTATTCTCTTGAAGCTCGAAAGAACAGATGAAGAACAGGAACTAGGGCTTGCTCGTTTGCTTCTTCAAACTTAGAAATCTCCTCAAAATGAAAGTGTGAAGACTAAGGATTTCTCTCTTTTCTTTGAAAGAATCAGTACGATTTTTCCTTTTGATTTTTCCTCTGATTTTCTCTCAGATTTTCTCTTCTTTTTCTTCTCTATTTTTCTTGTTTTTCTCTCTTTTAAACGGTCACATCTATCATGCTTTTATAGATCCTTCCAATACTAGGAATAGATTAAAACTATCCATTAGAATCAAAATGAAAGAAAAGTTAGGAACAAATAAGGTAATAGCCGTTGAGATTTAAAATAAAAAGAAGGTTTAAAGACGTTCTGACACATCTGAAAGTTGTTTCTGACAATCTGGAGTCGGCTCTAACTTTTCTGGGGTCGACTCTAACTTGAAATCCCCAAACAGCCCGATTTGGAGTCTGCTCTAACTTTTCTAGGGTCAACACATTTTGCTTCTGAAGTCGACTCTAACTTCTCATGTGTCGACTCTAATTTGAGACCCAAAAAACCATCTTTCTATTTTTATGCTGGAGTCGACTCTGTAGGTTCCAGGTGTCGACTCTAATCCGTGCCATTTTATGGAGTTGACTCTGTGATTCTAGGTGTCGACTCTAATGTCTGCAATCTTACCTTGATATTAGAATTGAGTTCCGAACTTGATTTCTCTCAAGATTTTGATCATTTAAACAAGTTATAAACTGAAACATTTAATCAAAATCATTAGTAATTTTATGAGTTATACTCGAATAGTTTTGTGTATCATCAAAATTAATAATTGGGTCAACATTGACTCCACTAACAGTTTCAGAAAAAAATAAGAGAGTTTCAAACATCCGAAACTTATCAAAATAAAATCAATAAATTTTGGATAAAATCTTTGGAATGTAGTAAATCAAATGATTCAAATGTCTAGATAAATTGTCCTTAAAATCATGAGAGAAATTTCAAGAAATTGATTGAATTCTAGATAATCATTCCTTATGGGTTTCAAAATCATTCCAAAGGGTCACAAATCCCTAACTCTCCTCTAAGATAACAAAATCTTTCTTCACTCAAGGGTTTTGTAAATATGTCAGCTAATTGTTCTTCGGTACAAACATAATTAAGACAAATGTCACCATTAGCTACATGTTCTCTAATAAAGTGATATCTAATTTCAATATGTTTAGTTCTTGAATGTTGTATAGGATTTTTCGTTAAATTTATTGCACTAGTGTTGTCACATTTAATAGGGGTTTTATTAAGTGTTATGCCATAATCTTCAAGTTATCGCTTAATCAAGGATTTGAGCATAGCAACTTCTAACTGCAACATATTCTACTTCAACAGTAGATAATGCAATCGAATTTTGCTTTTTGCTAAACCAAGAGATTAAGTTACTTCCTAAAAATTGACATGCACCACTTGTACTCTTTCTATCTAGTTTACATCCAGCATAATCAGAATCAGAATAAGCAATTAAATTCAGTGTTGAGTCTCTAGAATACCATAATCCTACTTTTTGGTTCCATTTAGATATCTTAGTATTCTTTTTACAGCGATTAAATAAGATTCTTTAGGTTCTGATTGAAATCTAGCACATAAATAAATAGCAAACATAATATCTAGTCTACTTGCAGTTAAATAAAGTAGAGATCCGATCATACCTCTATAGTGCTTTTGATCAACTTTCTTACCATCTTCATCTTTGTCTAATTTGCATGAAGGACTCATTGGTGTTCCAAGGGGTTTGATTGATTCCATTCTAAACTTCTTGAGAATTTTCTTTGTGTACTTTATTTGGTTGATGAAAATCCCCTCTCTACTTTGTTTGATTTGAAGCCCTAGGAAGAAATTGAGTTCTCCCATCATGCTCATCTCAAATTCTCCCTGCATTAGCTTAGCAAACTCTTGACATAAAAGATCGTTAGTAGCACCAAATACAATATCATCTACATAGATTTGTACTACTAATAAATATTTATCTTTTCTTTTCAAAAATAGAGTTTTATCTACATTTCCTCTAGTAAAATCATTTTCAATTAGAAATTTACTTAACCTATCATACCAAGCTCTAGGTGCTTGTTTTAAACCATATAGTGCTTTGTGTAATTTAAAAACATGGTTTGGAAATTCATGATCTTCAAAACCAGGTGGTTGTTCTACAAAAACTTCTTCATTTATAAAACCATTTAAAAATGCACTTTTAACATCCATTTGAAATAAATTGATATTCATATGTGTTGGGGAGATTGTTGAGAAATTGTTGCCCCAATCTTATTGATTTTGATGATTACCAAAAGCCATGAGTATATTAAAAGAAGCAATGATTTTATTTACATAAGCAATGAATTTATTTAGAACAATCAATGAGTATGTTAAGTATGACTTTAATCAATTTGAAAGTAACTTCAAGCTCCATGTTTAAGCTTTCAAAAAGAAATTTTTGTACTTTATATTTCAATCAATGAGTTTTTGAAACATTTCTTGAATTGATTCCTAATGACAATTTTATTGTATACAAGTCAAAAAATTGATTTAAAATGAATCTAGAACGAATTTCAAGTCAATCAGAAAATTCTCTGATATTCGATACGTTCCGGAGCCGACTCTAGAGTTTCAGAGTCGACTCCACTCAGTATACAGAGATTCCTGATTTTCACGAGTCGACCCCTGTGATTTCAAGAGTCGACCCCCGA
The DNA here is from genome assembly GCA_900491605.1 of Calamus simplicifolius. NCBI lineage: Eukaryota > Viridiplantae > Streptophyta > Magnoliopsida > Arecales > Arecaceae > Calamus > Calamus simplicifolius. The sequence goes on from UESW01002429.1 coordinate 210,355, forward strand.
TTCTGTCGAGCCGACTCCATGACTGTGTGAGTCGACTCCGCTCAGACACCAGATAAATATTTTTCTGAGCACTTCGCGAGTCGACCCCTTGCCTTTCATGAGTCGACCCCCGACTGTCAGGAGTCGACACCTTATTTTCGATGAGTCGACCCTTTAACTTTCTGAATATTTCTATTTTTGGTATCGCGTCTTCGAGCCAACTCGCCCAAAGCTGGAGTCGACTCCAACAATCTGGGCGTGATTTTTCTGAATGCCAACTCAGCACCAACGGTAAGATTTTTCATTAACGGCTATATTTCTTTGTTTCTAACGGCTATATTTTTGCAGAATCTATAAATAGAGAAGCTATTTTCAAATCAAAGAGATAGAAATACACATCAAGAGAAAAAGAAAAATCCTTCAGAAAAAGAGAAAAACATAGCGTCATTTGAAAAAATCCGAGATTCAAAAATAGAGTGAAAGAAAAAGTGTGAAATCAAAGGAAGCTTCATCTGTGCTCAAGTTCAACAATCCAAGGAAGCTTCAGAAGAAAATCCAAGAGCTATTCAAGAGCAACTCAAGAGATTTTCAATTCAAAAAGGAAGAAAAAGCTCAAATCAACTCCAAAGTTCAGTCCGTGAAGAATCCGAGCTGAGGCCTGATTCTACACTTCAAAGGAGTTGAGGAAAAGAAGAAAAGAAGAAAAGCTCAAAAGTCATCCAACTACAAATCAGGCTTTTCTAAACTTTATTCTTTTATTTGATTATCTGCTCATTGAGGAGCTATGTACTTGAAAAACAATATTTCATTTGTTTGTATCTAGTTCAATCTGGGGGATTGAACTAGTGGAGGTAGTCTTACCTCGGTACAAGCTTGGTATAGCTTGTGTTAGGGTTTTTGTGCTGGTGAGCCCGGAAAACCAGCTGGGTTCGTTGTGATCCCGGGAAAACAACAAGTTTGAGTTGTGAGCTTGTAAAACAACTCGGCTGTAATCAAGGAAGATTATAGTGTGGACCCAAGTGAATCTTGGGAGTGGACGTAGGTGTTGGATACACCGAACCACTATAAAATCTTTGTGTTTGTCGTGCTTCCATTGACTCTATCTCTATCTCTGTTTTTGCACTTTGTATTTACATTGCATTTGCTTTCATTCTTCTTAAGCAAACTATTTTAAAAGGCTAAATTTTTTAAAGAACCCAATTCACCCCCCCCTCTTGGGTTGTCATCTGGGCCAACAATTGGTATCAGAGCTGGTGCTCATTAGATTTTGATCACACGATCAAGAGCTAAAGATCCAAATGGCAACTCAAGTTGGATCATTTGCTGAAGGTCACTCTACGAATAGACCTCCACTGTTTAATGGTTCAAATTATTCATATTGGAAAGCTAGAATGAGGATATTCATTCAAGCTTCTGACTATGAACTATGGGGTGTTATAATTAATGGACCTAGTACACCCACACATGTTATTGATGGCACTGTTGTTCCTAAGCCCGAAAGGGACTGGAATGATAATGATAGGAAGATGGCACAGCTTAACGCTAAAGCCATGAATGTTTATATTGCTCTTTAGATGCTAATGAATTTAATAGAATCTCACATGTAATTCCGCAAAGGAGATTTGGGATAGATTAGAGGTTACCCATGAGGGTACCAACCAAGTAAAAGAATCTAAAATTAATATTCTTGTTCATAAATATGATTGTTTAGCATGGAACAATCTGAAACCATTGCATGCATGTATACTAGATTTACAGATATTGTAAATGGTTTAAAAAGTCTTGGTAAGACATATACTAACTCAGAACTTGTTCGGAAAATTCTTAGGTCACTACCAAGATCATGGGAAGCAAAAATGACAGCAATCCAAGAAGCAAAGGACCTCAACACTCTACCCTTAGAGGAGCTTCTAGGATCACTTATGACCCATGAGCTGACAATGAAGCAGCATGTAGAGGAGGACACAAAGAAGAAGAAAGTAATTGCCCTCAAAGCTGCAAAAGAAGAAGAGAGCAGCAGCGATGATGATGATGATGAAGAGACTGCTCTCTTAGCTAAAAAGTTTAAAAGATTCATGAGGAGAAAGAAACCCTTCCACAAGAAGAAATTTGGAGCAAAGTGGGAAGGAGAAAAGGATAAGAACAAGGACAAGGACAAAGAAAAAGAGAAAGACCCCTTAACTTGCTATGAGTGTAATAAACCGGGGCACTTTAGGAATGAATGTCCTAAATTAAGAAAGCCTACAAAAAGAAAAAGAAGGCTTATGTGGCGACTTGGAGTGATAGCGAAGAATCTTCTTCCGAAGAAGAAGAACAAAAGAAGTCGCAAATGTATGTTTTATGGCGGACGACAACGATGAGGTAAGTTCCGATAACCCTTGCGATGAATTTGCATTTGATGAATTATTTGATGCTTTTAATGAACTTGTCGGTGATTTCAAGGTTTTGAAAAAGAAATACAATTTTGAAAAATAAAAATTTAACTTTCATTAAAGAAAAGGAAGATCTTAATAATGAAGTTAAGAAACTTAAATCTGAAAATAAAATTTGGTAAAAGAAAAGAATTAATTTCCAATGAAAATGATAACTAAGGAAAGAGGTTGAAAAACATAAGAACATAGTTGATAAGTTTACCTTAAGCTCACTAAATTGGACATGTTATTAAATAGTCAAAAAGCAGTTTTTGACAAAGCCGGATTAGGGTATAACACTTTAAGAAAACAAAAATCACTGAAAAATATTTTTGTACGTGCTGGCCAAAGTAATTTTACTTGCTTTAAATGTAATCAAAAAGGACATAAATCTTATGAATGTAAAATTCTAAAATCTTAAATTAAAGGAAAGAAAATATGGGTTCCGAAAGGAACAATATTTGTTGCTACTAACCATGAAGGACCCAAGAAAGCTTGGGTACCTAAACATAAAGTTTGATTTCATTGCAGGAATGTCTTGTGGCCAAGAGATCAAAGAGAAAGTGGTATCTTGATAGTGGCTGCTCAAGACATATGACGGGTGACAAAGAAGAATTCATCACCCTTGAAGAAAAGAAAGGTGGAGTTGTTACATTTGGCGATAATGGTCAAAGGCCAAATCATGGGGTTTGGTAACATTCAAATAACTCCATCTACTATATTGATAATGTACTTTATGTTGATGGTTTAAAGCATAACTTAATTAGTATAAGCCAATTATGTGATAAAGGTTTTAAAGTTTCATTTGAATCTTCTATATGCACTGTACTAATCCCATTGATAATAGCATTGTTTTTATTGGAAATAGAAATGGCAATGTATACTTAATTGATTTAGACAATTTATCTACTAAGTAATCATTGCTTAGTTGCTGATAATGCTAATATGAATGAGATTGGTTGGTTGTGGCATCGTAGATTAGGTCATGCAAGCACACACCTAATTTCAAAACTAATTAAAATGGATTTAGTTAAAGGGTACCTAAAATAGATTTTGAAAAACAAAATATGTGATGCATGTCAATTTGGAAAACAAACGAGAAGTTCTTTCAAATCTAAAAATGTTGTTTCAACTTCTAGGCCATTAGAGCTACTTCACATGGACCTTTTTGGACCAACTAGAACCACAAGTCTAGGAGGAAAGAAATATGGTCTTGTGATTGTAGATGATTACTCTAGATTCACTTGGGTAATGTTTTTAGCTCACAAAGATGAGACTTTCTCGATATTCCTGAAATTCTTCAAGAAAGTCACAAATGAGAAAAACACTACCATAGTGTCTCTAAGAAGTGATCATGGAACTGAATTTGAAAATCACTTATTTGAAAGTTTTTGCAATGAAAATGGTATTAATCATAATTTTTCTGCACCTAGAACCCCTCAACAAAATGGAGTAGTTGAAAGGAAAAATAGGACTCTAGAAGACATGGCCCGTACCATGCTATGTGAAAGTAAACTCCCAAAATACTTTTGGGCGGAAGCTATTAACACAGCATTACATCCTAAATAGAGCCCTAATAAGACCTATCCTTAAAGAAAACACCTTATGAATTATGGCATGATAGAAAACCCAACATTAAATACTTTCATGCATTTGGTTGTAAATGCTTTGTTCATAATAATGGTAAAAATAATTTAGGCAAATTTGATGCTAAATCTGATGAAGGAATATTCTTAGGATATTCAACAACTAGTAAAGCTTATAGAGTATTTAACAAGAAAACTTAGTTGTTGAAGAATCCATTCATGTAGTTTTTGATGAATCTTTAGCAACTCAAGTTCCGAAAAATTGATGATGAGGAAGATACAAACATAATTGAAAAGATCTTGAAAAATTAAATATTGATGTATCTTCAGATCATGAGCAAGAAGCTAAAGATAATGATTCACCTAAGGATGATACTAATACTAATCATAATGATATAGATCTTCCTAGAGATTGGAGATATGCTCATAGTCACCCTAAGGAATTGATTATAGGTGATCCATCTCAAGGAATAAGAACTAGATCATCTATGAGAAATATTAGTAATCATCTTGCATTTGTATCACAAATTGAACCTAAAACTATTGAAGAAGCTGAAAAAGATATAATTGGATGTTAGCAATGCAAGAAGAATTAAATCAATTTACTAGAAATAATGTATGGACATTAGTAGAAAGACCTAAAGATCATTCTGTAATAGGATCAAAATGGGTTTTTAGAAATAAACTAGATGAAAATGGCATAGTAATTAGAAACAAAGCTAGATTAGTTGCAAAAGGATATAATCAAGAAGAAGGTATTGATTTTGATGAAACCTTTGCACCAGTAGCTAGATTAGAAGCCATTAGACTATTACTTGCATTTGCATGTCATATGAATTTTAACTTATTTCAAATGGATGTAAAAGTGCTTTTTAAATGGATTTATAAATGAAGAAGTTATGTAGAACAACCACCAGGTTTTGAAGATCATGAATTTTCAAATCACGTTTTTAAATTGCACAAAGCTTTATATGGTTTGAAACAAGCACCTAGAGCTTGGTATGATAGATTAAGTAAATTCTTAATTGAAAATGATTTTTAAGAGGAAATGTTGATAAAACTTGTTTTTGAAAAGAAAAGTAAAGATTTATTAGTAGTACAAATATACGTTGATGATATATTTTTGGTGCTACTAACAATCTTCTATGTCAAGAATTCGCTAAGTTGATGCAGGGAGAATTCGAGATGAGCATGATGGGAGAACTCAACTTCTTCCTTGGACTCCAAATCAAACAAAGCAAAGAGGGAATCTTCATCAACCAAACAAAATACACAAGAGAAATACTAAAGAAGTTTGGTATGGAATCAATCAAACCCCTCGGAACACCAATGAGTCCTTCATGCAAGCTGGACAAAGATGAAGAAGGTAAGAAGGTTGATCAAAAATATTATCGAGGTATAATCGGATCCCTACTTTACTTAACTGCAAGTAGACCAGACATAATGTTTGCTGTTTGTTTATGTGCTAGATTTCAATCTGAACCTAAAGAATCACATTTAATTGCTGTTAAAAGAATACTAAGATATTAAGTGGAACAAAAAATGTAGGTTTATGGTATTCTAGAGACTCAACATTAATTTGATTGCATATTCTGATTCTGATTATGCTGGATGTAAGTTAGATAGAAAAAGCACAAGTGGTGCATGCCAATTCTTAGGAAGTAACTTAATCTCATGGTTTAGCAAAAAGCAAAATTCAGTTGCATTATCAACTACTGAAGCTGAATATGTTGCAGCTGGAAGTTGCTGTGCTCAAATCCTATGGATTAAGCGACAACTTGAAGACTATGGTATCACACTTGATAAACACCTATAAGATGTGATAATACTAGTGCAATCAATCTAACTAAAAATCCAATTCAACATTCAAGAACAAACACATAGAAATTAGATATCATTTTATAAGAGAACATGTAGCAAATAATGAAATTGTCTTGATTATGTGAACACTGAAGATCAATTAGCTGATATATTTACAAAACCTTTAAGTGAAGAAAGATTCTGTTATCTTAGAGGAGAGTTAGGGATTTGTGATCCATTAGAATGAATTTGAAACCCCTAAGGAAATTTTATCTAAAATTCTTTCAAATCCTTGATCTTTAAGGAAATCTTATCTAGAATTCATATCTAATTGATCTATTCAAATCCAATGATTATTTTATCAATTTTTATGATCATATCCGGACACATTTCAGATTATCTGAAACTTTATGTTTTTTGCTCTGAAATGGTCTCGGAGCCGACTCGGTGAGTATCGGAGTCGACTCCATGTTTCTACTGAAACTCTAGAGTCGACCCCTTCTCTGCGCGAGTCGACTCCACTTCGGGATTTTCTGTGACTACCCGGAGTCGACCCCTCACTTTGCGGGAGCCGACTCGAAGTGGTCCCAGGTCGATTTATCTAGGGCAGAGTCGACTCGCCGCTCATTTCAATCATTTCAATCTCAAATACTCTCTCCAAAATTTTCCAAACCTTCCAAATCCTCAGAAATCCCTGATTAACCCTTCCATAGATCAAATGGCTCCTAAAACCCGTGGATCTAACCTTGGTGCGGCCGGAGTGAAAAGGAAGAAGGCGTGAGGAAGACGTGAGGCGTCCCGTCGTGAACCTTCACCAGCGGATTCAACCTCATCCTCTTCACTCCTAGTGCTTCTCCCTCTACGGCTCCTCCAGGTAGATCTTGCCGATAGGATTACAACCGGGAGGAAAGTAGATTTTGAATTATTTGAGGCTGAAGGATTTCTTGTGGGGAGACAGTTGATTGAGATGGGTTGGGAAAATTTGTTCTCTAGATTGTCCGACCTACCCAGCCCTAGTTAAAGAATTTTACAAAAATCTATCTAGAGGAGACATGGACTGTAAGCAATTAGAGGAAAGAATATCTGTACAGTGGATTTGCTTTCAAGATTGTTGGATCTTCCAGTGTCGGTACTCTACTTTTCTTCTGATGACAGAAGCCCAGCTCTATCAAGATTTTAAAGGAGATGTTGGTTTTGAAGAGGTCTTTGCTAATCAACTCCTTAGAATTAAGATTTCACAATATTTGTAGTAGATCCTATTCCCCAAGATTGGGAGATTTGACTATGTTTCGGAAAGAGATATTTTGTAATGGATGCATAGTGACTGGCAAACCCATTAATCTTCCAGCATGATATTATGGTACATTGCAGATTGTGGAAGCAAAGAAAATCTAGTTTGCCCTATGGATGATTCTTACAAAATCTTTCAAAGCCAAGGGATAATCATATCTGATATGAGCCAATGAGGAATCTAAGACATACTGATTATAGTTTGGCCACTATTCATAGAATGGGTTTTGTGAAGAAGAATGGCAGATGGGAAAGGAAAGGATGATGGAAGATAGAGCTACATTGAGGCACCAGGACCGTCAGTTAGACATTCATCGCCTGCACCTCCGAGCCCTCCTGTTCCTGCTCCAGCCCTTCCCCTGCTCCGATTTGTTCGGCATCATCTTCATCTGTTTTTCAGATCAGTTAAGGCAGCTTAAAGGTCTTCTTGATGATCAGGCAGATAAATTGAAATCAGAGTTTGAAAAATTTATGAATTTAAAGAAACTCTTTATTCTTAGATGATCGGATCACCAAGATTGAGTCACTCTTAGCACTTGAGTCTTTAAGTGGAGATCTAAAGAATATTTTGAAGAACTTAAAGATATCTGTGGAGATGGTGAAACCTATGCAAAATGCAATGCTGAGCTCAAGACAAAATTTGACTGCTTGCACTTTTGTAGATGAAAGACTGAAGGATTATGTTAAATTCAAACTGAGGAATGAAAAATATTATAGATCACTTAACTAGGATTGTAAGAACTCACTTTTGATGTATTAGATGCTTAGTCTTTGCAATGTAATGAAGTTTATTATGTTTTACATTTTGATACATTGATGTAATGAAAATTTTGAATGTCAATGTAATCTGAGTTTGAATGTCAATGAATTTTCTTGTTTATCTTGAATGAATGAATGAATGATTATGTTTGATGCATCTCTACCTTTTTGTTGATAACAAAAAAGGGGGAGTTTTATAATTTATATAGTATATATTTGAAAATTAAATAATGAAATAAGAATTGAATGAATGGATTTATTAAGTTTCATAGGGGGAGCTACCTCATTCAGGGGGAGCCTAACTATGAAAACAAAATAAATTCTAATCAATCATGCATAACTCAATGTTTTTGTCATCATCAAAAAGGGGGAGATTGTTGGGAAGATTATTGAAAAATTATATGCCCCAATCCTTTTGATTTTGATGATTACCAAAAGCCATGAGTTATTAAAAGATGTAATGAGTTTATTTAATGAGCAATGAATTTATTTTGAACAATCAATGAGAATGTTAAGTTGACTTTAATCAATTTGAAAGTAACTTAAGCTCAATGTTTAAGCTTTCAAAAAGAAATTTTATATTCATATTTAATCAATGAGTTTTTGGAATAGTTCTTGAATTGATTCCTAATGTCAATTTTATTGTATTCAAGTCAAAACAATGATTAAAATGAATCTGGAACGAATTTAAGTCAATCAGAAAAGTTTCTGATTTTTGATACGTTCCGGAGCCGACTCTGAGTTTCAGAGTCGACTCCGCTCAGTGTACAGAAATGTCCTGATTTTCACGAGTCGACCCCTGTGATTTCAAGAGTCGACCCCCGATTCTGTCGAGCCGACTCCATGACTGTGCGAGTCGACTCCGCTCAGACACCAGAGAGTGTTTTTCTGAGCACTTCGCAGTCGACCCCAAGCCTTTCATGAGTCGACTCCCGACTGTCAGGAGTCGACACTTTATTTTGGATGAGTCGACCCTTTAACTTTCTAAATATTTCTATTTTTGGTATCGAGCTCGAGCCGACTCGGAAAAGCATGAGTCGACTCCAGCAAATCTGGGCGTGATTTTTCGAATGCCAACTCAGCTCCAACGGTAAGATTTTTAATTAACGGCTATTTTTCTTTGTCTCTAACGGCTATATTTTTGCAGAATCTATAAATAGAGAGCCTTTTCAAATCAAAAGAGAATACAATCAAGAGAGAAAAAGAAAAATCAGAAAAAGGAAAAACAGAGCATCATTTGAAAAAATCCGAGATTCAAAATAGAGTGAAAGAAAAAGTGTGAAATCAAAGGAAGCTTCGTCTGTGCTCAAGTTCAACAATCCAAAAAGCTTCAGAAGAAAATCCAAGAGCTATTCAAGAGCAATCAAGGATTTTCAATATTCAAAGAAAGAAGAAAAAGCTCAAATCAACTCCAAGTTCAACCGTGAAGAATCCGAGCTGAGGCCTGATTCTACACTTCAAAGGAGTTAGAAGAGAAGAAAAGAAGAAAAGCTCAAAGCCAACCAACTACAAATCAGGCTTTTCTAAACTTTATTCTTTTATTTGATTATCTGCTCATTGAGGAGCTTGTACTTAAAAAAATATTTTTTGTGTCTAGTTCAATCTGGGGGATTGAACTAGTGGAGGTAGTCTTACCTCGGTACAAGCTTGGTATAGCTTGTGTTAGGGTTTTTGTGCTGGTGAGCCCGGAAAACCAGCTGGGTTCGTTGTGATCCCGGGAAAACAACAAGTTTGAGTTGTGAGCTTGTAAAACAACTCGGCTGTAATCTAGGAGATTATAGTGTGGACCCAAGTGAATCTTGGGAGTGGACGTAGGTGTTGGATACACCGAACCACTATAAAATCTTTGTGTTTGCCGTGCTTCCATTGTCTCTATCTCTATCTCTATTTTATTTGTGCATTGCTTTGTATTTACATTGCATTTGCTTTCATTCTTCTTAGCAAACTATTTTAAAAGGCTAAATTTTTAAAGAACCCAATTCACCCCCCCCCCCCCCCCCCTCTTGGGTTGTCATCTAGGCCAACAATATGACATGCAAATGCAAGTAATAATCTAATTGCCTCTAATCTAGATACAGGTGCAAAAGTTTCATCAAAATCAATTCCTTCTTCTTGATTATATCCTTTTGCAACTAATCTAGCTTTATTTCTAATTACTATGTCATTTTCATCTAATTTATTTCTAAATACCCATTTAGATCCTATAATTGAATGACCTTTAGGTCTATCAACTAAGGACTATACATTATTCTTAGTAAATTGATTTAATTCTTCTTGCATAGCTAGCATCCAATTACTATCTTTTTTCAGCTTCTTCAATAGTTTTAGGTTCTATTTGAGATACAAAGCAAGATGATATAATATTTCTCATAGATGATCTAGTTCTTACACCTTGAGATAGATCACCTATAATCAATTCCTTAGGATGACCATAAGCATATCTCCAATCTAGGCAGATCTACATCATTGCGAATAACATCAACTCTAGGAGAATCATCATCTTTAGCTTCTTGTTCATGGTCTGAAGATACATCTATATTTAATTTTTCAATATCTCTCTCTAGCAAATTGTATCTTCCTCATCATCAATCTTTTCTGAACTTGATGCTAAAGACTCATCAAAAACTACATGAATAGATTCTTCTACAATTAAGGATTTCTTGTAAATACTCTAAAGGCTTTACTAGTTGTTGAATATCCTAAGAATATGCCTTCATCAGATTTTGCATCAAATTTCCAAGATTATCTTTAACCATTATTATGAATGAAACATTTACAACCAAATGCATGAAAATAACTAATGCTTGGTTTCCTATTATTCCATAGTTCATAAGGAGTTTTCTTAAGAATTGGCCTAATTAGGGCTCTATTAAGGATGTAGCATGCCGTGTGTTTATAGCTTCCGTCCAAAAGTATTTTGGAAGGTTGCTTTCACATAGCATGGTACGGGCCATGTCCTCTAAAGTTCTATTCTTTCTTTCTACAACTCCATTTTGTTAGGTGTTCTAGGTGCAAAAAAATTATGATGAATGCCATGTTCAATGCAGAAATTTTTAAATAAATGATTTTCAATTCTGTGTCATGATCACTTCTAAGAGACACTATGGTATTGTTTTTCTCATTAGTGACTTTTTGAAGAATTTCAGAAATATCGAGAAAGTCTCATCCTTGTGAGCCAAAAATAATACCCAAGTAAATTTAGAATCATCAACTATCACAAAATCATATTTCTTTCCTCCTAGACTAGTGGTTCTAGTAGGTCCAAAAGGGCCATGTGAAGTAGCTCTAGGCCTAGAAGTGGAAACAATATTTTTAGATTTGAAAGAGTTTTTAGTTTATTTTTCAAATTGGCATGCATCATAAATCTATTTATTTTCAAAATCTAAACTTTGGAAGACCTTTAACTAAATCCATCCTAATTAATTTGAAATTAGGTGTGTGTTTGCATGACCTAATCTACGATGCCATAGCCATCCAATCTCATTAATATTAGCATTATCAGCAACTAAGCAATGATTACTAGTAGACAAATTGTCTAATCAATTAAGTATACATTGTCATTTCTATTTTCAGTAAATATATGCTATTGTTAATGGGATTAGAAACAGTGCAGAAGAAGCTTCAAATGAAACTTTGAAACCTTTATCACACACTTGGCTAATGCTAATTAATTATGTTTTAAACCATCTACATATAAAACATTTTCTATAAAAGTGGAGGGAGTTATTTGAATTTTACCAAATCCCATAATTTGGCCTTTCCATTATCTCCAAATGTAACAACTCTTTCTTTTATCTTCAAGGGTGATGAATTGATCGTTATCACCCGTCATGTGCCTTGAGCAGCTGCTATCAAGATACCATTATGTTTTAATCTTTTGGCCGCAAGACACTCCTACAAAGTGATCAAATCTTATGTTTAGGTACCCAAGCTTTCTTGGGTCCTTCATGGTAGTAGCAATAAAGATTGTTCCTTTCGAAACCCATATTTTCTTTCCTTCAACACTTAAATTCTTATTAATATTTTTAAAATTACATTCATAAGCTTGTCTTTTCTTGTTACAGCAATAACATGAAACATCATTTTTATTGTTTCTTTATAAAGAAATTCTTAACAAACTTTTGTTTTTTGTTAGGCCTATAACCTAATCCAGCTTTCAAATACAGCTCTTTGATTACTCAATAGCAAGTTAAGTTTTTTCAGAGCTATATGTAAATTTATCAACTATATTTTATATTATCAACTTNTAGTGATGGTGAGCATTTGGTTTGCAAACTTAAGAAATCCATATATGGATTGAAACAAGCCTCACGTCAGTGGTATTTAAAATTTCATGATGTGATCTCTTCCTTTGGTTTTGAAGAGAACATCATGGATCAATGTATATACCAGAAGGTTAGTGGGAGCAAAATTTGTTTCTTGGTCCTATATGTGGATGACATTCTACTTGCAACCAATGATAAAGGGTTGCTACATGAGGTGAAACAATTTCTCTCTAAAAATTTTGATATGAAAGATATGAGTGAGGCATCTTATGTCATTGGCATTAAGATCCATAGAGAAAGATCTCGAGGCATTTTGGGATTGTCTCAAGAAACTTATATCAATAAAGTCTTGGAGAGATTTCGGATGAAAAATTGTTCACCAAGTGTTGCACCTATAGTGAAGGGTGACAAGTTCGCTTTGAACCAGTGCCCTAAAAATGAACTTGAACGGGAACAGATGCACAACATTCCATATGCTTCAGCTGTTGGAAGCCTAATGTATGCTCAGGTTTGCACAAGACCTGACATTGCATTTGCAGTAGGAATGTTGGGAAGATATCAGAGTAATCCAGGTTTAGACCACTGGAGAGCTTCAAGGGACCAAGGACTACATGCTCATCAAACTGATCATTTGGAGATAGAGGGCTACTCAGATTCGGACTTTGGATTCTCGGAAATCTACTCAGCCATATCGGACAAAGCAGACCTTGACTGCTACCTGGTTCGTTGCTTGTTTTGAGGCTACATCGCAAGGTGTATGCATCTCAGGGCTTAGAATTGTTGACTCCATTACTAGGCCAATTAAACTGTACTGTGACAATTCAGCTGCTGTATTTTTGGCTAAAAACCATAAGAGTGGTAGTCGAAGTAAACATATCGACATTAAGTATTTAGCCATAAGAGAACGTGTTAAAGAGAATAAAGTGGTCATAGAACACGTTAGCACTGAATTGATGATAGCTGATCCTTTGACTAAAGGCATGCCAATTAAGAAGTTTAAGGATCATGTGATAAGAATGGGAGTTGGTTCCATGATATAATTGTATTGATAACAATTTGTACAAAGAAACTCTTATTTCAATCGTTTGTTTATTTCTCATTCAGGTGTACACGTTATATGACTTTTGAGAAATGACAAACTTTTCTTTTGGACTCTGAATAAACATATGGTTTATTCATTATGTTATGTTGTCACATTTGGAATGGTGATAAAGAAATTGAATGCATTGTAATACATAGAAGATAATACTCAATTATAGAGGACCTATCGCTATGATTCATGTATTTAGTTTCTTGTTCAGTGTTGATAAATATACGGACCAAGTGGGAGAATGTAGTAACCTATCTAATTAATGGTCCTAATTTATTAAATCAACGTATCCCCCATTAAAGTGATAACAGCCCCCCTTAATTCCTTTAATTCCTGAAATTCCTAAGCGCTCGCTTGATGGGGCAAGCGTTGAAGGAAAAGGGTATAAAATAGGAACCCATCCTAAGGTTTCATACAAGGGTTCTCTAAGGTTCAGAACACTATTCTCTCAAGAGAGATCCTAAGGTTTCTGAATACGGTTCTCTCAAGAGAGATCCTAAGTTTCAGAACAAGGTTCTCGAGAGAGATCAAGGTTCCTCGAGAGAGATCTTAAGGTTCTATAGAGAGAAACCTAAAAGTGGAGGCATTGGAATTGAGTCCCTGATCAAGAGCAATCATGAAGGCATACACCATCTGAATGCGAGAGCTCGTTGATTAGAAGACCGATCCATCGAGAGGAAGAGGAAAGATCAAGAAGATCAATCGAGATCGTTAAGAAAGGAAGATCTCCCGTGCAGTCCAAGGAAGATCGGATTCCTTACCACCATTAAATAATAATGGCTGGAGGTAATTATATTTAAGTAAATTAAGTCTAACAAAGGCTTAAGCTGATGCCTGTCCACTTTGACAATTAGCTTCCATTGGCCAATCGCTTAACATTCGATCCATAACATCAAGTTTTTTTTTTTTTTTAATTTTTGCCTCTTCCTGCTTCATAATAATCATGTCTACACTTATGTCTGTTAAGTAGTGTGAAACAACTATTGCATTAAAGTGGGGATGAAAAATTAAAGAGAGTTGGGGACCTGATGTTAGTTCACACGAGTTAAAGTCTGACCTATTATTGAAGGGCTGGAAATCAATTATTTTGAATGCTCAAAAAATTATTTTAAATCTCAGGAGCTTTTCAAGCCTGAATGGGAAACTAAATCGAAACCACGTCCAATTACAGTAGAGGTTGCAAGTCATTTTTCAGTGTAGAATGTTAGTTTCTAGCTCGATCTGCATTTGGAACAGCCACGGAATCAATCAGGTCACTCAGCTGCATTCAGGCTTGACTGTGAGCTGGGGGCATGGGATATGTTGGATTTTTTTTTTTTCCAACAACTGGTTCTACATGCTATTTTCACTTAGCTTAGTATAAGTAATTCAAAATCTTAAATTTATCTTAAAATCCTTCCTTTAACTTGTTGATTATTGTGTAATGCGCAGACCATTGCAGCAGCAATTGTGGTAGGGGTTATACTTCACGTCGGGAACCACCTTAGCTGCGACTTCCCACGTCTGATATCAAGCTCGGAAGAGAAGTATGAAGGCTTGAAGCGAGATTTTGGCGACACCAAGCCAAGCTACATGAAACTGGTTCGAGGACCCGAGGGCGTGACAGGAATCCTAATGGTTATCTGCATGCTGGTGGCCTTCACCCTCGCCACCCGCTGGTTCCGCCGAAGCCTGGTCAGGCTGCCAAGTCCCTTCAACAGGATGACTGGCTTCAATGCTTTCTGGTACTCCCACCATCTGTTAATCGTTGTCTACGTGCTTCTCATCATCCATGGAGAATTCCTCTACCTCATCCACCATTGGTACCGAAAAACGGTAACTTGTCATCCACTTGGCTCCCAACTTTTTGAAATACTGGAAACCTATTTTAGCCTGTTTCAAATACCTACCATCTGCCTCTTCCTACTCTTGATTATAAATTTTAATTATCGCACTGCTGATCTGATCCTTCTTATCATGGCAGACATGGATGTACCTTGCTGTTCCGGTCCTTCTCTATGCAGGGGAGAGGACTCTAAGGGCCCTCAGATCAGGCTATTACTCGGTCAGACTCCTGAAGGTAAGCTTATTGGCTGCCGAGTCATTCCAAGTGTCAACAATTGAATTTAGCCACATGGTTTCTAGTTCCATTAATGCGATGAATTGTTCTGTACTCAGGTTGCTATATATCCGGGTAATGTTCTGACCTTGCAAATGTCCAAGCCTCCAGCATTCCGCTACAAGAGTGGGCAGTATATGTTTGTCCAGTGCCCCGCAGTCTCACCCTTTGAATGGTAAATTCCAGTATGCCTCTTGATATTCTAAGCTTCTGGCAAATTTATGTCTACGCTGACATAAAAACTCTGTTCTTCCCCACGACAGCATCACAAATATCTGTTAATTAGCTTAATTGATGTTGCACTCAATAAGTCAGCCATCTGTGGGCAGCAACTCTGCAGCAGCCCATAGTTCAGTAAAAATATATAGCAATTGAGCTTTCTTTGCTCTGTTTTTTGTTAGTATTGCAAACCTGATTGGGTGGGACACTTTGGCCTGTGAAATAGGTTGTAGCTTGTGCAGCGTATGTTTTGTTTAATGGTGGCCTTATAAACTTAAGTATAAGTTGATTAGTATTAGAGGGAACTGTAAAGTTCTCTTTTTCATTCAATGTGTTGTTATTTTGGAGTATTACAGACCAATGTCACCGTTTTCTCAAAGAGAAGCTGTTACAATCATATATGTTCGTTACTTCCACAATGTGATGAATTATTTAATTGGGCCAAGTGAAGCAAGAGCTCTAACGTAGACAATTCTCTCTCTATATGCTAGCATTGCTCGTTTGAACATGAAATATTTAATACATTAGCCATATGTTTTTCTCAACTCTGGTTTTGTCTTTCAGGCACCCTTTCTCAATTACCTCTGCTCCTGGGGATGATTACCTCAGCATCCACATTAGACAACTCGGTGACTGGACACGAGAACTTAAGCGAGTCTTCTCGGAGGCTTGTGAACCTCCAGTGGCTGGAAAGAGTGGCCTCCTCAGAGCAGATGAGACCACCAAGAAAAGGTATACACTGAACTTGCTGCAATATCAATCAAGACGGTAGTTTTATCCATTCTTTTCATCACAAAAAAGTCACACAGCCACTCAGCTATCACAACTTCCAATTCTCCTGAACTTTTGCTACGTTACTAGAGCTGATGTAAGAGGCTCATTAGTGTACCAAGCAAGTAACCAGAACCAAACAAAAAGATTGTACCTCTGTTTTCCATTGTTTTATTTCATTATCATGACTCTGCGCTCTTAATTGCAGCCTACCAAAGCTCTTGATAGATGGACCTTACGGTGCTCCAGCACAGGACTACAAGAAGTATGATGTGCTACTACTCGTTGGACTCGGAATTGGGGCCACACCTTTCATCAGTATACTGAAGGATTTGCTTAACAACATTGTCAAAATGGAAGAGCAAGCAGTGAGTACCTCCTTCTTGTTCCTTTCCCCTGTTTCACCCTAAGCATAAAATATGAACACATCCACTAACTTCTCTCCTCCTCCTCCTCCTAGGATGCTATCTCGGACCATTTCCCACCGCCGGTCAGAATGGACGGGTTGATCTGGGCACAATTCTCCAAGCCTCGCGACCAAAGTGGACTCTCAAGACAACCAATGCATACTTCTATTGGGTGACTCGCGAGCAAGGCTCCTTCGACTGGTTTAAAGGAGTCATGAATGAGGTTGCCGAGTTAGATCAAAGGGTAAAATATTTCAATTGACTCATCTCCTAATTCCAGAATAGCTGTGAGGTGAGGTGCTCAAAAACTTCTATATTATTAACCTTGCTGGGTGATTACCAGGGTATAATCGAGATGCACAACTACCTCACCAGCGTGTACGAGGAAGGAGATGCTCGATCGGCACTCATCACCATGGTCCAAGCACTCAACCATGCTAAGAATGGCGTTGACATAGTATCCGGAACAAGAGTAAAATCTTATTCCTCCTTGATTTATAAATCGTAAGCCATCGGACTTTGGCCTCTAATAATAATTGTTGGTTTGGTTACAGGTTCGAACACATTTTGCAAGGCCTAATTGGAAGAAGGTTTTTACAAGAATTTGTTCCAAACACCCTGATGCCAAGATAGGTCAGTCTAAACGATCAACTTTAGACGAGACTTCTTAGATTTATATAAGCTGATGAGTAGTTTATTTCCATGAGCTTAAGCTTGTTTAGTTATTTGATTGATCTGGTGTGCTGCAGGAGTATTCTACTGTGGGGCACCGGTCTTGGCCCAAGAACTGAGCAAGTTGTGCTTTGAGTTCAACCAGAAGGGCACCACCAGATTCGATTTTCGCAAGGAGCACTTCTGATCCCACGAACATACTTAGCAAAACATCAGAGTAAAATAATGTACAGCTTTTTGTTTTGTTTTTTTTTTTTTTTTCTTAGAAGCATAGAGAACAAAGAAAGATGTATACCAGTACATACGCTTCTAAACGAATATATGCAAGTCACCAAAAAAAAAAAAAAAAAGGGGCAGGCACAACCACCGGAGGTTGACGATTTTGGTTGGTGAGTGCGCTGTCGTGGGCCGGCCGACACACGGCGGAGAACCGACGACTTTACCTGCCACGTGGCATCGGGCAGGTGGAACCAGTGCTGGACAGCTACCAGTTGGTGGTGTTTGACCTTGTGCCGCAACGTGGCTGAGCCTTCTAGAAGGGGAAAAAAAAAAAAAAAAGAAGGGCAGCGCTTTGGAGAGCAAGCGGCACTGAGCTGGACGACAACGAACATGGGGCCCTCAGCGGGGCCTCCTTCTAGAAGGTGTGGAAGGCCGTTCACAGCTGGCCACGTGGAGAGAGAGAGAGAGAGAGAGAGAGAGTTTACCTTTGTTCATTGGAGTTTGGTAGAGTAGAAAGCAACCGCGAATTATAAAGCAAGCTGTATATTTGGATCAAGATTAGCTGTTGGGAAGGAGAGGGATCAAGTGGTAATGAAGCATTTAATTATTTGGTGAGTGGATGGGACTGGGTCTTCGTTGGTGCAGAGATGTTTTGTTGTAACTAGCTAGAAGAAAGGTCAGCAATATGAGTTGTTGGAATAATGCTAAGCAAGCAGCTTATAGGTAATGATTAGATTAGAGTACGTATTAAATTGTAAAGCAAAAGTTGGACTCATTCATATAATGTGCATTTGTGCAGCTGCATGTAATGATAGTTGTTGAGCACCGTGGTTTCTTAATGGAATCAGCACATCATCATGGGTTTTTGATGGGTTTGAACGGACTTCATTTCTTTTTTTTTTATTTGAATGGAAACAAAATCCGAACTGCAGAGAAAGAGAAGGAACTTGGATGGATGGTTGCTCACGGTCGCCTACAAGCAGGCATTTGCTATGTGACAGTATGCATGCTTTCGGGATGGCGCCGAGGACATAAAATTATTTTTATAATTTTTATTTGTTATAATCATTATCTAATTAGAAAGAGAAAGTTAATAGGATTGAAGATAAAAATTATTTAAAAATAAAAAAATGAAGCATTAGAAAAAAAATAAAATATTCAAGTTCTACTTGGAGCAACTGTTGATAAAAAATAGCTGTTATTGGCCACCTTTTTATTAAAATAATAATTATTATTATTATTTCAAATAGATCTTAACAGTCTTGCCACTCTCTTCCATTTTATCTCTTATTAATGGTATTAATAAAATATTAATGATAATTTTACCTTTATTATATGAATCTTGTTCCAAACATAATTAACAGTTAGAACTCTAATATTCATCCTCTAATTACAAATGCAAGCAAATGCAAGTAATAGAAAAAAAATTTCATCCTTAATTTTAAACTGGCAAATGGTATTCTTACATCTTTTCATCCTTATTTTTTTAACTTCATACTAAATATATCTTAAAGGTGAAGGAAAAGACTTTATACACCGTATCCGATACAACAAGTCCTACGTGGACTAAACAGTCACTTCCATTGGTCCACATGCATACGATACATATTAAAAAATATTCAGATAGCTTTACGATATCCTAACGGAAAAGATTACGACACCCCAGTTTTAAAATTACGACACCATAGGTATAAAATTACGACACCCATTCAGAAAGCCAAAAAAAATTACGATACCTTAGTTGTATTTAGATACCGTAGTTATAAAATTACGACACACATTCAGAAAACATGACTGTACACAAATTTTTTAAAAAAAGCTGAACGAATATTAATGCACGTTAGGTCAAATTTAAAATGACATCCCAGTTGTAAACTTACGATACCGTAGTTATAAAATTAAGACATTCATTAAGAAAGTCAAAAAAAAAAAAAACGACATTCCAGTTATAAATTTACGATACCGTAGTTATAAAATTACAAAAACATGTCTTTACATAAATTTCAAAAAAATAGATATTAATTCACGTCACGTTAAAATTTAAAATGAATTGTAAACTTACGACACTATAGTTATAAAATTAAGACATCCATTCAGAAAGCCAAAAAAGATTACGACATCCCAGTTGTAAATTTATAATACCGTAGTTATAAAATTATGACACACATTCAGAAAACGTGCACCGCAGCCTATACACAAATTCTAAAAAAATGAAATAGGTATTAATGCTTAAAATTTAAGATGGTATTCTAGCTCCATCGTATCAAGCCATATAGGATTCATATAGACCAGTAAAGAGGGACAGTGCAGTTCACGTAGAACTTACTGCATTAAAGATGATGTACAAAGACTTTTCCTAAAGGTGAAAGGCATACGTAATGAATGATCAACCAGCATGGAAAATTTGACTACGAAGCCAACCATGCAACAAATCAGAAATCATTGGCTTGCTCCTCCAACTGCAGGATAGCATCATTTCCTCCTCCTTTGGAACTTACTAAAACATGGGCCGCCATACCCTTGAAGTCTGGTCATGAAGCAAAGCTAGGTAATGTCTCTCTTCTAGACCCAGTAAAATTTTAGGCTGAGTTTAACTCATCAAGCTGAGACTTTCTAATTCCCTCTTCTTCCCTCTCTTCCTCTTGAGGCTGAGCTCAACGTCCCATCTAGTCCTTTATCCTCCCATTACAAGGTTTGGTTAGAAGGCCAGATATGGCCATTGGCCGAGGATCTTATCACACCCACACACACACACACACACACACACACACACAAACAAAACAAAACTAAACTAAACTGGGCTTAAATCAAGCCTAAGATCAGGCTAGGCCAGGCAGGCTGACGCTGGGCTATGTCCCAGTCGTTTGTCCAAGCCGTAATGAAAAGTTCTGATCATAAGTAACCTAAGAGAGTAAGAATTTTCAAAATTGCTTCGTCTTTCTTATCAAGATGATTAGTGACAGTTTAACAGTAGCAATAAAACATAAAAGATAGGTTTCCAATAATAACTTCTGATAACTCCTAGATTCTTGTTGCAGGATCCGATGATCTAGTCAAGCCTGACCTCAAAACCATGGCTGATCTACTTCCCAGATTTGAGCAGGCTGCAACCAATCTGACCACGGGCTTCTGACAATCCATCACCATCTCTAAACCTAGCCCGAGTCCACATACTCTTTTGGCCCCCAAAGTCAACATTTGGGGTAGACAAACATTTGCTGCACTAGATGGCGGTGTAGCAAGTGTGTATCGGACATGCGGATTGATCATGCGTTCATATCATCATGCGTACCGAGGATCAATAGGTATTGTTGCGTATCGCACGCATGGCGGCATGCGCGCCAAGCCAATCCACACGCTGCGCTTACTGCACCACCCTTCGATACAATAAGTTCTTTCCTTTGGGATACTATATGTGGGCCCAAGCATATTGAGGAACTTCTTTGGACTGCCTCTTGATGTTTTTTGATATTTTACAGCACAAGAAAACCTTAGAAAGAAATGTGCCATGTGTTTAAACAAGAAATAGGTGTGTCATTTATAAGGGCCTTCAATGTAACTATGATTATGACTGATTGTTATTATTGACATTCAAAATCGATCTTTGGACACTAATAAGCGAGATTAATCTCCACTTGAATAGTAAAGTACCTTTCTATCAAACCTACGTGCAGATGGCCTACGAGGAAAACTCTCTGATCCTCGAGCAATTCAAGCACATAAGAGAAGGTATAAAGCTCTTTAGATGAGCTACCTTAATTCAAAAGTTAGAATTTGTTTATCAATAAGACTTGAATTTATCATATTTGGCATCGGTAAGAGAGTTTCTAGAATTAGCTATCTATTAATGAATGGCTTTGATGAGCTAGATCTCTGAATAAGGTGGTAGATATGATAGATCCCTTTTTCTAATAAGGCAATAAACTCTTACTTAAGTTGATTTATGACTTAAAAGAAGTGATTTCAAGTAGATTGACTTGTTTTAGTGGAAGCTAGTTCTGTGTAGAATTTTTTCTTTGGAGAATATGTGTAGCGATTTAATCAACCTTCCACTATATGTCACTATTAAATAAACTCCTAAATTAGACCGTCACTTATTATATTATTGGCAATACACGGATATCAACTAGAGGAGAAGCAAAGTTATGTAATGGATGTTCCTCAAGCACTATTTACTAATGCCAAGCGTTTCAAGATTTGCTTTGGCACAAGTGGCCTATGGTCCTTAATTAGTGGATGGCTAGAGGCATATTAGATGCATTATGCGTGATGATTGATGCATGTATATAAAGAATAAATATTTTTTTTATTTTTAATATGTATATGCATAAATTATGTATGATACAATAAGTTTTTTTAAAAAAAAAAATCAATGCTTAGATTTTTAACCAAACACATTTTAACTTTGACAAATATCTCTTACATATCTAAATGCCTCAAAACGAAATTTCAGGACAATAAAATTTATCTAACAGGAAATTGCCTCTTTGTTCCGGAAAGATAGTAGAGAGAGTGTGTGTGTGTTTGTGTGCGTGACGTGGTTCTGTCAGATTACACTGCTGTCCCGCGTTATGAAATCGTGCCCGGTTGAAATTCCAAGGCCACGTGAGCTCGGGCCACCCTACTCTTCTCGTTCTTTGTCTTAATTTGGAATCTGGATTCATAATTCCAGAACTATCATTCGTTGGGCTCGTATAGTCGTACGTCACGCGGCGCAGAGGGGTGCCGTAGTCTAATGACCCCAAGGCCCAGCTTTTTAAGGCCTGGTCACAACCAGAAACGTACCATACTCGGAGCCCGAAATCACTCTGACATCAGACTTTGACCCAATCGTCAGCCGGCCTCGTCAATAGGTTGGACTATTATGCAAGGCATCATCATCTATTCAAAGCTGGCAGGTCTTATCTTGGTATCACTTCTAAATACCACTTCCAAGTGTCCTGGTAAAGCCATAAATACATAGGTAATATCTCAATCGGATAATTATTGCGTAGCGAGACCAAGCACGCGAGCAAAATAAGAACGTATGTACTTGATGGACCGGTTGACCCATAAGCAATAAAGATCAATTTTTAGATAGCATCCTATTAAGGCGATTATTTTCGGTGGCCTTTTCGAACTGTTTAATTTCTAAACGGCTTCGCTATTTTACTAGACATTTAATTTTATTCATAATTATCAAGCATTAATTGTCTTATTCTCGTTTATGGCTGCCACGTTAGCCCCTTAACATCGCCTCAACAGCATCGGCATCAACTCAACAGCGCCGGCATCGGCCTCAACAGCATCTGGCATCGGCGTCGGCCTCAACAGCGTCGGCCTCTGGCGTCGACCTCAACAGCGCGTTGGCGTCGGCCTCGCATCTTCGCGTTGGCCTTCTACCGACGTACATCTACTTGCTAGACATTTATTGCCTTATTCTCTCCCATATTTATAGCCTTTATGGCCTCAAAGGCCACGATTATCCAGGCATTTATTGACTTATTCTCATTTATGGCTGTCACGTTAGCCCTCTGGCGTCGTTTTCAAACAGCGTCGGTGTCGGCCTCAACAGCGCCTGGCGTCGGCGTCGGCCTCAACAACGTCGGCCTTGGCGCCGGCCTCAACAGCGTCGGCGTCGGCCTCAACAGTACTTTGGCGTCGGCCTCGCGTCTTCACGTTGGCCTTTTGTCGACGTACATCCACTTGCTAGGCATTTATTACCTTATTCTCTTCCGTCTTTATGGCCTCAAAGGCCACGAGCATCCACTCGCTCTAAGGCATTTATAGCATTCTCTCGTATTTATGGCTGCCACGTTAGCCCCTTTGGCTTGACTTTTTCATTCGGCCATGAACAGCTTCGGCCTTTTTCCCTATGGTCTCGCCTCAACCCCTTGGTCTATTCCCCTCGGCCGTGAACAGTGTCATGTACGTGAACACACATGAACAGTGCCTTGCACGTGAATAGTGCTATAACTCCATAATTAATGCTCTACGAGGGACTGCTGCTTCAACTTTAAACGACATCTTCTATCCCAATGGTTGTACTTGGGCCCACGTGACTAACCTTATCACCCATTGCTGTTCACACAGAGCTTCCACGTGGCTTGCCAACCCGTTTCTCTTTTGCCAAGATCACGGGTGGTTACCGCTATATTATGAACCGTTGCCGATACTTATGGCACACGTTTAGCAGCTGTAGCCATCTTAACGGAAGATGTGATTCGGCTGTTATCAATGAAGGGTAAGAGGGACCCCGAACAGGTATATAAAGAGCCCGACCCCCAACGAGGAAAGGGGACTCAATCTCTACTCTTTCATTAAAAAATTCATTCTCCAGATCGCTGACTTGAGCATCGAGGGTCCCTGCGGAACCACCGGTCCGGACTTTTCTTGCAGATTTGCGGCTGAAGGAGGCGGTCCCTATCATTCCTCTGAAGGCCAACGAAGCATTTCCATCGCTTGATGCTCCTCAAAAGTGATTTGGCGGCAACTGATTCCCTATCATTCCTCTGAAGGCCAACGAAGCATTTCTGTCGCTTGACGCTCCTCAAAAGTGATTTGGCGACAACAGATTGGCGCGCCAGGAAGGGATGTGCTGAAGGAAAGAGAGCTCTGTCTCCTTGACCTATAAGTCTTTGTCCCCTCTAAGATAGCCATGGTGGTGACGCGCGTGCCGAAGGTCCTCACTAATCATGCCGGGGGCATCCGCCTAGCCCTGAGCAGCAAAGGACCACTCTCTCTCTATGCTCTCCCTCACCACCAACCTCAGCTGCTCTAATTAACCAGCTGACCATCCTCAATCAACAAATTCAAGCCTTAAATGCAGCAGTTCATGAGTTGCAAAAGTAATGCCCGTTGGCCACTCAGCAGCAGCCGAAGCCTCTCACATCTTCCATGATAGCTACACCAATTAGCCAGCGATTCACCTACGGAAATCTTCTCATAGAGAAGCTTATCACCATCATGCTTCACCTAAGCACCACCGTGAAGCTTTCAAGAGACTGCGGTCTCCTACCTTCTGCTCGAGCAGCCACTCCTCCCCTTACTCATCCTCTGAGCCGTCTGGGAAGGACCCTAATCATGAGATGAAGGGGCATCTGGATGAACAACACCGGCAGCCAGAAGAGCTCAATCAAAGGTTCAATAATCACTCAGAGGCGGCCATCCTTGGCGGCCTTCCTAAACGGCCTCTTCCTCCACAACGGCCACAGCAGCCCCGAGGCTCCATGGAGGCCCAAGACTCCAATGCAGCCTCCAGATCACGGCAGCCCCGGTTTCCTCCACGGCAGCCTCCGGATCCCATGACGACCTCTTCCTCTACGATGGCCCTCACAGCGCTTCTGGATCCCACGACGGCCCCTCATAGTGGCCTCTCGTCCTCAACGATCAAGCCCCTCTCATAGCGGCCCCCGAGATCCCACGGCAGCCCAAGAATCCCACGGCGGCCCGAGACTCCACAGCAGCCCCAGATCACGGCGGCCCCGGTTTCCTCACGGCGGCTCCCAAGTCCAATGGGCCCTCGGCCTCCACGGCGGCTCCCAGCCTCTCTCTCTCTCAATGGCCCAAGGCTCTACGGTGGCCCCCGATGTTCACAGCCCCAGGTCCTCCACAGCAGTCGCGTTCCCCAACAGCCATGGTGGCCCAAGACTTCACAGCGGCCTCACTCTCTAGGCAGCCCCCGGCCTCTCCCTGCAGTAACCAAACGAGTGCCAGTTTCGTAATTGCAAGGATAAGGCTCCCAGCCGTCTCACTCAACTCCTTTTCCCTCCAGCTCTTGCTTCCAACTTGGCTGGGTAAGGTTTACATGCACGTAATGTATTCACATAATTGAAGGAAGGTGGATTGCATGCACGGTTGTGTGCACGCGATGGAAGTCTGTGCTATGGCTGCTGCATCTTAACGATCGTCTTCCAAAGCTATGCTCGTACCGACTCCTCCCACGGACATCGCCAGCTTTGGCCACCATCCCGGCCACGGTCGTTTGGCCGGATCCACGTATCTCGCATCGGCGAGCGACGACACCTCTGGCTCCCGAGCCCATACGGAAGCGGCAGCTAATCTCTTTGATTTCAATGGCAATCTTCTCCTATATCAAAGGATGCTTGCATAGCATTAGGAAGAACCAATTGGTACACAAAGTTATCAATCACTTCGAGGTTCTTCTTCAGTTGAGCCTCCAGTCCAATGTTCAGAAGCTTCTTGATGTCCCAGAACATATCGACATATCTCTAGAATACCATGGAGTTAAAGTCACCAAAAGCCTTACTAAAGCGTGTCTCGAACTCATCGGAGCCCAAGAGAGTGTCTAGCTCAGCACCAACTCTACTTTGAAGATCCTTTCTTCGGTGGCACCACTTCTCGCCATCCCCTATAAAGATTCCATCACTAAAAGGATCAGCAGTACAGATCTCACCGTAGGAAGGCTTGATCAGCCTTCTGAATTAACTCCCTGTAGAGAAGAAGGAAAAGGAAATGATGTCCACAACATGGAGAATGATCGCTGCAATGCTATGGAGACAAAAGAGAAGGCGAGCAAGCCTAGTTTCAAAGTCAACTCTAGCAGCTGGAGAGCCATAAAAGTGGCTGCGGTGCAGGATTTCTCCTTAAGGAGCTAAAGATTCAGCAAAGCAAGCTCACCAACCAACTTGATTCCCTGGGGGGAGACCACCAGCGGGTGGAAGCATTTAAGCCCGCAGAAGAAAAACAAGGGTGCTGCAAGGGCTAAGTATGCTGCACTTAAGACTTTTTCTTTATTGATGCTTAAAAATGTCACGCAGATCGACTCTGTATCGGCATTCAAGACCAACCTCGCGTTAGCATCTCAAAAGCCTGATGTACCATCGGCATCCAAGCTTGGCTCCACATCGGCCCGAGTCCCCCTCGGCACCAAAGACCGGCCCTGCGTCGGCACCAAAGACGGCTCCGCATCGGCAACTAAGACCGGCTCCGCGTTGGCACAGACCGGCCCCGTGCTGGTACCAAAGACTGGCTCTGCGTCGGCAACTAAGATCGGCTCCGCATCGGCAACTAAGACCGGCTCCGCGTCGGCACCAAAGATCGGCCCCGCGTCGGCACCAAAGACCGGCTCCGCGTCGGCACCAAAGATCGGCCCCGCATCGGCACCAAAGACCGGCTCCGCGTCGGCAACTAAGACCGGCTCCACGTCGACACCAAAGACCGGCCCTGCGTCGACACCAAATACCGGCTCCGCATCAGCACTGAAAACGGCTCCGCGTCGGCAACTAAGACCGGCTCCACGTCGGCACCAAAGACCGGCCCCGCGTCGGCACTAAAGATCGACTCCGCATCGGCAACTAAGACCGGCTCCGTGTCGACAACTAAAACCGGCTCCGCGTCGACACCTAAGATCGGCCCCGCGTCGGCACCAAAGACCGGCCCCGTGTCGGCACCAAAGACCGGCTCCGCGTCGGCAACTAAGACCGGCTCCACGTCGGCACCAAAGACTGGCTCCTCGTCGGCACTCAAGACCGGCTCCGCGTCGGCAACTAAAACCGGCTCCACGTCGGCACCAAAGACCGGCTCCGCATCGGCACTCAAGACTGGCTCCGCGTCGGCACCAAAGACTGGCTCCTCGTCGGCACTCAAGACCGGCTCCGCGTCGGCAACTAAGACCGGCTCCACGTCGGCACCAAAGACCGGCCCCACGTCGACACCTAACTGGCTCCGCATCGGCACCCAAGACCGGCCCCGCGTCGGCAACTAAGACCGGCTCCACGTCGGCACCAAAGACTGGCCCCGCGTTGGCACTCAAGCCCGGCTCCGCGTCGGCATCGACACTCAAGCTCGACTCCAACGCTGACAGCAAAGATCGTTGGCGCAAAAAAAAGGCACATGATGACTCTCAACTCTTAGGTCACCCTCTGGGATTAAAGGCTCCCGAGCATGGTCCCACCACAGTGACTCTCGGGTCACTCTTCGGGGTTCAAAAGGCTCTCGACGGCCTCAACTCTGATTCAGCAGCTTTATCACAGCCTCAAAGGCTTCACAGCGGCTCTAACTCTGCCTCAATGGCCAATGGCCAATCGAGTAAGACCTTTATCTAAATTATGTACCAGTAACATATTACTGGTCACCTTCAGCCATCAAGAAGCCCCAAGATAACTCAGTTGGGAGAGGCCAACTCCCCAGCTCACAGTTAACGGGCACCTACTTTCAAATTTTATGACAAGTAGAAGACCCAAAATCAACTTACAGTTAGGAGAAACCGACTCCACAACTCATAGTTGACGGGCATCCACTTTCGAGCTTTGCATAGGGAGAGGATTACTGACTGCCAGTCGAGGGTAACCCACTTACCCTCAAACTTTGCTTAAAAGTTTTTTTTGAACAGGCAAAAAGCATGGCTCCAAAGAGCATGAAGACGTCCACACAAGGCAGCGCCAAAGGAAAAGAGTTTCCCCACTTGGGAGGAATCATAGTTGAAGTTGATAGGAAAGGGTAGATGCGAAGGTAAAAAGTCCTACACTCCTTTCGCTTAGCTAACGCGGGCACACAAGCTCAGGAGTGTGGGGGGGCATTTGATGGGGCCGATTGACCCCATGGGCAATAAAGACCAATTTTTGGATGGCATCCTATCAAGACGCCATCCTCAGCGGCCTTCCCAAACAGCTTAATTCCTAGGCGGCCTCGCTACTCTACTTGGCTTTCTTTTGAAGGACGCAATGGACATTTAATTCCATCCACGATTATCCAGCATTTATTGCCTTATTCTCATTTATGGCTGCCATGTTAGCCCCCTGGAGTCGGCCTCAACAACGTCGGCATCGGCCTCAACAGCGCTTGGCGTCGGCGTCGGCCTCAACAGCGTCGGCGTCGGCCTCAACAACGCCTTGGCGTCGGCCTCTCGTCTCGCGTTGGCCTTCCCGCATAGCATTTATTGCCTTATTCTCTCCCAAATTTATAGCCTTTATGGCCTCAAAGGCCACGATTATCCAGGCATTTATTGCCTTATTCTCATTTATGGCTGCCACGTTAGCCCCCTGGCGTCGGCCTCAATAGCATCGGCGTCGGCCTCAACAGCGCCGGCGTCGGCCTCAACAGCGTCGGCGTCGGCCTCAACACTTTGGCGTCGGCCTCGCGTCTTCATGTTGGCCTTCTGCCGACGTACATCCACTTGCTAGGCATTTATTGCCTTATTCTCTTCCGTCTTTATGGCCTAAAAGGCCATGAGCATCCACTCGCTCTAAGGCATTTATAGCATTCTCTCATATTTATGGCTGCCACGTTAGCCCCTTCGGCCTTGACTTTTTCATTCGGCCATGAACAGCTTCGGCCTTTTTCCCTACGGTCTCGGCCTTAGCCCCTTGGTCTATTCCCCTCGGCGTGAACAATGTCATGTACGTGAACAGTGTCACATGAATAGTGCCTTGCACGTGAATAGTGCCATAACTCATAATTAATGCTCTACGAGGGACTGCTGGCTTCAACTTTAAACGACATCTTCTATCCCAATGGTTGCACTTGGGGCCCACGTGACTAACCTTATTACCCATTGCTGTTCACACAGAGCTTCCACGTGGCTTGCCAACCCGTTTCTCTTTTGCAAGATCACGGGTGGTTACCGCTATATTATGAACCATTGCCGATACCTATGGCACACGTTTAGCAGCTGTA
Organism: Calamus simplicifolius; assembly: GCA_900491605.1. Taxonomy (NCBI): domain Eukaryota; kingdom Viridiplantae; phylum Streptophyta; class Magnoliopsida; order Arecales; family Arecaceae; genus Calamus; species Calamus simplicifolius. Next base: position 239,537 of record UESW01002429.1, read on the forward strand.
GCCGATCTTAACGGATGATGTGATTCGCTGTTATCAACGAAGGGTAAGAGGGACCCCCGAACATGTATATAAAGAGCCCAACCCCCAACGAGAAAAGGGGACTCAATCTCTACTCTTTCATTAAAAAATTCCTGTTCTCCATATCACTGACTTGAGCGTCGAAGGGTCCCCGCCGGAACCACCCGGGACTTTTTGCAGGTTTGCGGCTGAAGGAGGCGGTCCCTATCATTCCTCTGAAGGCCAACGAAGCATTTCCATCGCTTGATGCTCTTCAAAAGTGATTTGGCGGCAACAGCATTTGATGGGGCCGGTTGACCCCATGGGCAATAAAGACCAATTTTTAGATGGCATCCTATCAAGACGGCCATCCTCAGCGGCTTTCCCGAACGGCTTAATTCCAAGGCGGCCTCGCAACTCTACTCGGCTTTCTTTTGACGCAATGGACATTTAATTTCATCCACGATTATCCAGGCATTTATTGCCTTATTCTCATTTATGGCTGCCACGTTAGCCCCCTGGCATCGGTCTCAACAGCGCCTGGCATCGGCGTCGGCCTCAACAGCGTCGGCGTCGACCTCAACAGCGCCTGGCATTGGCGTCGGCCTCAACAGCATCGGCCTCTGGCGTCGGCCTCAACAGTGTTGGCGTCAGCCTCAACAGAGCCTTGGCGTCGGCCTCGCGTCTTCGTTGGCCTTGTGTATATCCACTTGCTAGGCATTTATTGCCTTATTCTCTCCCATATTTATAGATTTTATGCCCTCAAAGGCCATGATTATCCAGGCATTTATTGCCTTATTCTCATTTATGGCTGCCACGTTAGCCCCCTGGCGTCGTCCTCAACAGCGTCAGCGTCGGCCTCAACAGCGTAGCGTCGGCCTCAACAGGCATCTTCACGTTGGCCTTCTGCCGATGTACATCCACTTTCTAGGCATTTCTTGCCTTATTCTCTTCCGTCTTTATGGCCTCAAAGGCTATGAGCATCCACTCGCTCTAAGGCATTTATAGCGTTCTCTCGTATTTATGGCTGCTACGTTAGCCCCTTCGGCCTTGGCTTTTTCATTCGGCCATGAACAGCTTCGGCCTTTTTCCCTACTGTCTCGGCCTCAGCCCCTTGGTCTATTCCCTTCGGCCGTGAACAGTGTTATGCAAGTGAACAGTGTCACATGAACAATGCCTTGCACGTGAATAGTGCCATAACTCTATAATTAATGCTCTACGAGGGACTGTTGGCTTCAACTTTAAATGACATCTTCTATCCTAATGGTTGCACTTAGGGCCTACGTGACTAACCTTATCACTCATTGCTGTTCACATAGAGCTTCCACATGGCTTGTCAATCCGTTTCTTTTTGCCAAGATCACGGGTGGTTACTGCTATATTATGAACCGTTGCCGATACTTATGGCACACATTTAGCACCTGTAGCCGATCTTAACGAAAAATGTAATTCGGCTGTTATCAATGAAGGATAAGAGGGACCCCGAACATGTATATAAAGAGTTCGACTTCTAATAAAAGAAAGGACTCAATCTCTATTTTTTTATTAAAAAATTTATATTTTTTAGATCGCTGACTTGAGAGTTAAAAAATTTTCATCAAAATCACTGATCCATAACTTTTTTTACATATTTATGACTGAAGAAGACGGTTCCTGTCAAATTTTTTTGAAGGCCAACAAAATATTTTCGTAGCTCAAAAGTGATTTGGCGGCGCATAGGGGTGCCGTAGGCTAATGACCCCAAGGCCCAGCTTTTTAAGGCCTGGTCACAACCAGAAACGTACCATACTCGGAGCCCGAAATCGCTCTGACATCAGACTTTTGACCCAATCGTCAGCCGGCCTCGTTGGACTATTATGTAAGGCATCATCATCATCTATTCAAAGCTGGCAGGTCTTATCTTGGTATCACTTCAAATACCACTTCCAAGTGTCCCGGTAAAGCCATAAATACATAGTTGATATCTCAATCGGATAATTATTGCGTAGCGAGACCAAGCACGCGAGCAAAATAAGAACGTGTGTACTCACTTCCTCCGGCTAGAAAAGTAAAAGGAGAGGCCGGGTCTCATAATTCGTCTCAAAGCCCACTTTGACGTGCAAACTTAAAGACAATAATCTATATTAATTTCTTTTTTCTCTCCCCATGGGAAATTAGATGTCCGACATGTTCCATGATTGATAGAAGAGGTCAGGCCAGGCATCAGACATCATATTGGACGAGCATTTTAATTATGAATAAAAAAAGGTAGAAAATAGCGTTGGCTATATAAGAATACGTTCCAATGAATATTTAGCCCACATTAATTAGTTATATAGAGAAAAAATTCTGAATATAAATAATAATTTCTTCCCTATTCTTTTCTGAATAAGATCATAACATGCATGTTACAAATGACGTTAAAGCCGATGGAGATTATAACCCATATGCTGCAATCATAACTTACATTTGTGAATAAATTTTGGCATGAAATAAGAGAAGCTGAATAAGTCAAGCAAAGCAGGCTAGAATCATGTAACCATTATTGAATCAAATCAACCAGCAATGAGCAAGTAGTATCGTGGAAATAGAAAATCCGGCAACATTGACCGAGAGCGGATCATCTGAACTCGACTGCCACGGCTCGAGACTCGTTCCCGTTAGCAGCGCCGGACTGAACCTTGACTTCCCCTCACAAACGTGTCATACACGCCAGGCTTCATCCATTGCATATAATTTCACATCTTTACTGCAGAAAGGATCGATACCATGTTTTAATACACCATAAAGCAAAATTCTAAAGTGGATGTTGGACTGTCTAATATGTTTGACGTCCCAACGTTTTCTGTGAGAAGGTTCATACATTTTTCCTTAAAAAATAATCAAATTAATTGAAAAAGTTAATTAGATTTAGGATTATGATCTTTGATGCTTCTTCTCTAGTATCATTGTACATGGCAATATTTACAATCGGCAATTACCCTAGTCGACTTCAACGCCTGAGTAATACCTCATCAGTTGAATTTTCTTTTTTTTTAATATATATATTCAGTAAAAATTGACGAAATATAATTCAACACGCCGTGTCTCCGTCTCAATGAATTCTCCGGTCAATAGTCAAACTTGCATTTAATAAAAAAATCCAAATCAATTAACGTGAAAACTCCGTTACGAATAGCCGCAGATGCTTATTAAACCTTCAGTCTGCCCCCCTCTGGCTTCGTTCATATCAATGCCCCAACGGTCAAGCACCAAACCAAGGAAAAGAAGCTAAAGCCTGGTGAGCACCACCACCTAATCTTCTTCCGCATCGATGGATACCAAAACCATGGCGGAAAAGGATCAGGTGAGGCCCCTCGCGGCGGCATCCCCCGCCGTCAACCCAATCAATAGCGAAGAAGAAGGCGGCGCCACCGGCCGGCGATCGGCCCACTATCTCCGCAGGCGCCGCTGCGCCATCTGGTGCTGCGGCTGCTGCGGCCTCACCGTCGTCGTCCTCGGCATCGTCATCCTCATCCTGTCCCTTACCGTGTTCAAGGTGAAAGACCCCACCCTCACCATGAATTCCATCACCCTGAGCGGCGTCGACGTCGGTCCGACGGCCAACAAACTCGTGTCGTTTAACGCGACGCTCACCGCCGACATCTCGATAAAGAACCCGAACGTGGCGTCGTTCAAGTTCGACAACAGCACCACCGAGTTCTACTACCGTGGGGAGACCGTCGGGGTGGCGTACGCGCCGAGCGGCGAGGTTTCGGCCCACCGGACGGTGCGGATGAACGTGACGGTGGACGTGCTCGCCGACCAGGTGGCGTCACAGACCAACGCAACGGACCTGATAATGGACAGCGAGGTGGACCTGACGAGCTCCACGGAGGTAGATGGGAGGGTGAACGTGCTAGGGATCTACAAACGGGACATATCTGTGATGATGAACTGCAACATCACCTTGGAGGTATCAGCCTTGTCGCAGGTGATCAAGAGCACCTCCTGTCTGGCTAACGTCAAGTGATGGAAAAGAGCAAATTTTTATGATGGGATCTGGTGCCTGGGATCGGATTGAAAGCCTATACTTTTGTAGTTATTATTATTATTATTATTATTTTGCTTTCTACTTTATTTCCTTCTATGTTGTTATTGGAGTTTTGTGTATATAAATCATATTTCGTTTACCCGATTACATTCTGGTAATTGTATGTATCGGTAGTAGTTGCAATGCGAGAATTATGCTAATTAAAGTTATAAATTGGGATTCTATCCCGGTGTAGCTGAGGAGCGCCCCAATTCCTCTTCCGTTGTGTCCCTGGCGTGAGAGTTTCTTTGGTTGAGCCTAAACCGCTAGGACCTTGTGATAACGATCAGCTGCAGCGGGTGTCGATCCCCGGCCTCGCCGCCGGAAGAAAATCGGGCTCGTCGGCGTCCCCGGCGCCTTACCCCCGCCTCCAGCTTGCAACATGGGTCGAGTTTCACCAAGAACGATCGGGAGATCAAATCAAAGGGCGTCGATGAGATGCTTGTTATCAGAGTGAATAACCCAGGGCAAAGACGTATGCTAAGAATAACTATGTGATTAATTAAGGGCCCCGAACTAGATCTCGTAGACAAAGGGCTTGGTAATTAACCGTCCTCGAAGGGGTGTGGGATTTAGGTTTTGTGCGTTTAATAGGTGATACTATTGATGTGTTGAAGAAGTTTGATAGAATGCTGGAGCGGAAGGTGAAAGAATCGGCCACATATGGTTATTTGATATGGGTTTGTGCAGGGTAGCGAGTTTGGGAAAGCAGAGGAACTCGTTGTTGATCGATTATTGGAGGGTAATATATGTTGAAGTTGCGGTGACAAGGAGCGACTGTGGTGGCGAGTGGAAGCCAGGGATGGTGAGGAGAGGCCACGGCAGTGAAACAAGGCGATGCGGCGGGAGGTGTGGTGTTGGTGGTGGCATCGAGATGAGGCCGCGGCAACGATGGAATCCGAAATGGTGCTGCAACATCTCGAAGAAGCGGAGGCGTCGGTAGAGGCTGCAGTGGCATCTCGACAAGGCCGTGGCGGCTTTGGAGATAGCAGTGGTTTAGCAGCGTTGAGGCATGGCCGCAGTCGGCATCAGTGTGAGACAAGGCTGCTAGGGGTGACGCTAGGCATTGGAGGGAAGAGAAAGACAATTGCAGGTCATCCATTTGATGAATCGCTTTGAAAGAGCTAAAAATATCATTACATCAAGGTCTCGTTCGACCCGAGCGAAAATATATGTTTTTTTTTCATATATATATATATATATATATATATATGTGTGTGTGTGTTGCGCGAGGCAAGTTGTGGGCGAAACGCTCAAAAAGAGTAGTTTTTCTTTAAAATAACTTTTTAAACTCATAAACAAAGCATCTGAAAAGTTGGCTAAATTTTTTAATCTTAAAAATATGTTTTGAGCTCATAAGTAAAACAACAATCCCTCAACTATTTCATCTCTAACTAATATCGATCGTTGATGCCTAGTCACCTTCAGCTGGTCTCTTTGAGCATCAACTGATACTTCAGGGGATCCCAGGATCACTCCTTCGTCTCTGAAATCGTGCAAGAAGTCTGTAACTGAGGATTTCAGTTATAGGACCCTCTGAGGCCCAAGTTAGCAACCAGGAACATAATCGCCAAAGAAATGAGTGTAAGAGAAATGAATTATTTTGGCTCTCTCTCACTGCTTGCTCTTACCTTCCTTTTTATCGACTTCTTCCTTTGCTGAGGTCTGAATCTCATAACACATCAGCATTCTTGCAGATAGAATGTCAGAGTTGGTCGGATTGGATATGTGTCCATTATTCCGAAATAATCAATGCCTTTTCAGGAATAATAGGCTTTTAATGCTCATTTAACCAGAGTCATTAAATTCTATTGATGACTTTTTGGGCCTTAGTGGTTTTCTGATTCGAAATGATTGATGCTTTATGGCAGGTAATCACCTTTTGATGCTTATTTAGTCAGGGTCATTGAATGCTGCTAATGACTTTTTAGCCTTAGTGGTTTTTTTGATTCGAAGTGATTGATGCTTTATGGCAGGTAATCACTTTTGATGCTTATTTAGTCAGGGTCATTGAATGCTGCTAATGATTTTTTGAGCCTTAGTGGCTTTTCTCGAAGTGATTGATGCTTTATGGTAGGTAATCACCTTTTGATGCTTATTTAGTCAGGGTCATTAAATGTTGTTACTAACCTTTTGGCTGAGATCCTCTGAAGAGGGTGTCCGAATTGGCGTCTCCTATCTTGTTAAATCTATGAGGCTTCTGAAAGAAGATTCGCGCCTATGATCGGCCTTGGAACCGCCTAGGGGCCGAGCGCCATCGAGGCAGCCTAGAACTGACCCTAGAGTCGTCTAGGGGCCATTCATCGTTGAGGCCACCTAGGACTGGCCCTGGGGCCAACCATCATCGAGGCCGCCTAGGGCTGGCTCTGGGGCCGTCCGGGGCCGTCCATAGTCGAGGCAGCCTAGGGCTAGCTCTGGGCCACCCGGGGGCCTGACCATCGTCGAGGCAGCCTAGGGCTGGCCCTGGGGCCGTCCATCGTCGAGGCCGCCTAGGGTTGGCCCCGGGGCCGCACGAGGGCCGTCCATAGTCGAGGCCGCCTAGGTCTGACCCTGGGCCGCTCGGGGGCCTAACCGTCTGGCTCTGGGGCCACCCGAGGGCCTGACAATCGTCGAGGCTGCCTAGGGCTGGCCCTGGGGCCGCCCGGGGGCCGATCATTGTCGAGGCCGCCTAGGGCCGTTCGGGGGCCGTCCATAGTCAAGGTCGCCTAGGGCTGGCTCTGGGGCTGCCCGGGGGCCATCCATAGTTGAGGCCGCCTAGGGCTGGCTCCGGGGCTGCCCGGGGACCTGAACATCGTCGAGGCCACCTAGGGCTGGCTCTAGGGCCGCCGGGGGCCATCCATAGTCGAGGCCGCCTAGGGCTGGTTCTAGGGCCGCCCGGGGGCCTGACCGTCGCCGAGGCCTCCTAGGGCTGGCCTTGGGGCCGCTCGAGGGCCGTCCATTGTCGAGGTCGCCTAGGGCTGGCCCTAGGTACACCCGGGGGCTTGACAATCGTCGAGGCCGCCTAGGGCTGGCCCTGGGGCCGGGGGCCTGATCATCATCGAGACCGCCTAGGGTTGGCTCCGGGGCCACTCGGGGGCCGTCCATAGTCGAGGCCGCCTAGGGCTGGCCTTGGGGCCGCCCAGGGGACGATCATCGTCGAGGCCGCCTAGGGCTGACCCTGGGGCTGCCGGGGGCCCTCCATAGTTGAGGCCGCCTAGGGTTGGCCCTGAGGCTGCCGAGGGGCCTGACCGTCGTCGAGGCCGTCTAAGGCTGACCCTGGGGCCGCCCGAGGGCCTTCCATCATCAAGGCCTCCTAGGGCTGGCCCTGGGGCCATCCAGGGGCCTGACCATCGTCAAGGCCGCCTAGGGCTGACCCCGGGGTCGCTTGGGGGCCGTCCATCGTTGAGGCCGCCTAGGGCTGGCCCTGGGCCGCTCGGCGCCTGACCATCATCGAGGCTGCCTAGGACTGGCCCTGGGGCCGCCTAGGGGCCGATCATCGTCGAGGCCTCCTAGGGCTGGCCCTGGGGCTGCCCGGTGGCCGTCCATCATCAAGGCCGCCTAGGGCTGGCCCTGGGGCCTGACCATCTTAGAGGCCGCCTAGGGTTGGCCCTAGGGCCGCCTAGGGGCCGATCTTTCATCTTGACAAGTGGCTTTTTGCCAGCCACATCGGACCAAGCATTGTCTTTATCACATGGCTTTCACTAGCCACATCATATGCCCCCCCGCTCCTGAGTCTTGGTCCTCACGTGCGTAGCACTTATCAAGAGAAAGGAGCGCATAAATTTTTGTATAATAAGGTTTAATGCTCTACACCCTCTTAAGGATGGGCGTGTGCTTCTCAGGAGATTAAGAATCCTTTTATCATTTTTTTTAAAAAAAATGCTTCGTAGTTAATGGAGAAAAAGGTCACGTACTTCAACTACTCAGGCAGCACTTTTTGCTGGGGGAAGTGTGCTCCACTTATGGGTTAGTGACACTTGGGCCACAACTCGGTGCTCGCCGCTTCGTTTTTCATGTTCATGATGGGCGGGGTCTCCGAAATCTGAAGAGTTAACATTATCCCGCCCATCCCTTTTATCCTCAATCACTTCTACGTTCTTCTTGCTTCTCGTCCCTTCTCCAAGCACTGACCTTCCCTTTGCTTTTGTTCTTCCATTTCAAGGTTAGTTTTTTGGTTTCCCTTGTGTGTTTCCTCCTTTCTATGGATCCCCAAACTGATAGGAAGGGCAAGGGGCCTCTAGTCAAACCATCTAGGAAAGAGATTCTCGAGGCATGTCGCCATGCTCCCGGAGTAATTTCCATTCCCAGTCGTTCTGAGACTGCTAATCCATCCCCCAGTCGGGTCCCCCCATGCGAGGTTCCTCCAGGTGAGGCTCTCTAGGGCGAGGTCCCCTCGGGTGAGGTTCCTCCTCCCGTAGATAGGGCCGCCTCTCCGACTCCTAGGGTTTCACCTCCCCGTCACATCAGTATCTCCCTCTAGACCTAATCCCACTGGCCCAGGGTGGAAGTTGCATTTCTTTTATGTCCATGGCGAGGGGGTGAAGACGTCTTGGAGTTATCCTGACACTAATCCCAATAAAAATTCCAGCATAGAGGAAAGGTATTGAGAACTTTTCAAGGTCCTCCTGTCCTCCGTCGTTCCTCCTTGTGCAGAGCTGCTATCGGAGGGCAACCTTCGCTAGGCCTTAGCAGCACCGGTGGCAGCCTCACGATATCTAGTGAGCGTCACCTCCCCTCGGCCGTTGGCCGTGGCTCCTTGTCTTTTCCTTTTATCCCTCGTTCGATTATTGCGCATGTGCCTCAGTGCATGTGCCTTTTTTGTTCACGGTTTATTGTTGTTTGTTTCATTGTTCCTATTCTTGTCCTTTAACTCTTTACTTTTATGGTGCAGAGATGAGGTTCTCCATAGATTTTTTGTCAGAGGCTCTCAAGAAAAAGAGAAAAGCTGCCGGAGGCCCGATGAGGACGGCACCCAAAAAGCCAAAGCAGGTTGAGCGACCACCCCCTTCTCCCGAAGTTACCTTGGCAGGGGAGGCGGGAGAGAGAGATCCCTCTGTTGAAGAGTTGGTGACAGAGGTCCCCTCGGCTAGCACTCGAGAAGGGCCGCCAATGGGAGTCCCTCTGGTAGGGGCTTGAGAGGGGCCAGTAAGGGAGAAGTCTCTGCCGCCCGTCGGAGTCGAAGAGGAGGCTCCGCCAGGGGAAAGGGTAATGACCCCTTCGGCTCAGGAGGTCGGCGAGGATCAGCCCTTGGATGTTCACTCACCCTAGGTGGGGGTGGAAGTACCCTATGACGATGGTGTTTTGAATCGGCCACCCGGCGTCAATGCAATTCGCTGAGGTCGCCTGGCCGAGTGTACTTAGCCGCTTGGCCCTGCCCAATCTCTAGGCCAAGCTTCAACGTCAGCCACTAGAGAAGTCCTTGGATACTTTCTTCACCGCCATCCTCCAGGTGATTACACAAGGTCCTTAGCTTCTTCTTTCTCTAAGTCGATTATAATTATTTTCTCACCTGATGGTGTGTGCAGGGGTCTAATAGTGCGTTCGTTCTTCGGATGCTTGTCTCGGAGGCTCGGGCAATCAGAAGCAAGGCCCCTCCGAGTTAGACGTTCTCAGGTCTCGGATGGACGAACTGACCCAGAGGTATCTGAGGTGAGAGCTCAGGAGCTCGCAGTTTCTGGCGCGCTGAGGGCTGCCAAAGAAGAGGGTCGAGACCTTAAGACCTAGGTCGAAGTAGTCGAGAGAAAAGCTCGAGTGGCCGATGCCAAGCTGTCGAAGCCATGTCGAGGTTGGGGTCAGCTGAAGAAAAATTGAAGAGTGCTCTTCTTTGGGCCACTCAGGCCAAAGAGAAAGCAGCTGCGGTGGAGGACAAATCAGAACTGCTCGAGTTTGAGGCCCGGGCTATGGAGGAGAGACTGGCCAATACCGAGGAGCGGCTAAATTTTACCAAGGAGAAGCTGGCCTCTGCCAAGGGAGAGGTTAGAGAAACTTTGGCCAAATTGATCGCCGCCGAAATTCAAGCCAAGGAGAGCATAATGGCTGCTCAGGCAGAGGCCATGATCAGGGTCAGTGCAGCCGACCAGAGGGCCCAAGGCGCGGTGGAAGCTTATAAGAGCTCCGCTGAGTTTGCGGCTGAGTGCAGCGAAGCGGCCGTCGATGCATACGCTAAGGGATTTGAAAAGTGTAAGGAGAAGATTCTTCAAGCTCACCAGTTAGGCGATCTTGACGACATTCAACCCGTAGATGAGGACGTGGAGGGCGGGTCAGATTCCCCCGAGCCTTGATTTTGATTTTCTTTTACTCTTTTTGTATTTTGTAATGCAGTCGAGCTAACCTTTCATATGACAGTATATTAATAGTAAGGTCCTTTTTGATAATCTTGTGTGCGGCTTCGATGTTTAAGCCTATCTCGTCAGTTTTTCAGTTATTTCGACATTTGGCAAACTGGCCTTATTCCCTTGAGTACATTTGATAGCTTGTTAGAATAATTCGTTCAAGAGTTACACAGGAGGCTTCCCGTGCCGACCCAAAGGCTCGACTTGGGGCCACCTAGAATTTCAAGCTAAACCTTTGGGAGTTTCTTGCGTTGGCTCAGGGCATCCGTGCCCTTTCTGGGTCGGGCGTTAAGGCCGCCTAGGACCAGCCCGAGGGCCGGCTAGGGGTCAGACATCGTTGAGGCAGCCTAGGACCAGCCCGAGTGCTGGCTAGGGACCTGACATCGTTGAGGCCGCCTAGGACTAGCCCAAGGGCCAGCTAGGGGCCTGACATCGTTGAGGCCGCCTAGGACCAGCCCGAGGGCCGATTGGGGGCCTGACATCATTAAGGCCTCCTAGGACCAGCCCGAGGGCTAGCTAGGGGCCAGATATCGTTGAGGCCGCCTAGGGCCAGCCCAAGGGCTAGCTAGGGGCCAGATATTGTTGAGGCCGCCTAGGGCCAGCCCGAGGGCTGCTAGGGGCCAAATATCGTTCTTTTGAAAACTGCTACGGGTTTCTCATGCCGGTCTGGGAGTTTGACTCGGGGCCGCCTAGGACATAGGACTTGAACCTCCAGAGGTTTCTTGCGCCGGTCTAGGGTGTCTGTGTCCTTTGGGCCGCCGAGGTCCTTTTTGAAAACTTCCACGGGGGTTTCTTGTGCTGGTCCAGGAGCTTGACTCGGGGCCACCTAGGACACAGGACTTGAACCTCCGGAGGTTTCTCGCACCGGGAGTTTCTCGCGCCGGCCCGGGAGTTTGACTCGGGGCCATCTAGGACACAGGACTTGAACCTCTAGAGGTTTCTCACGCGGTCCAGGTGTCTGTGTCCTTTGGGTTACCGAGGTCCTTTTGAAAACTACCACGGGAGTTTCTCGCACTGGCTCGGGAGTTTGACTCGGGGTTGCCTAGGATACAGGACTTGAACCTCCGGAGGTTTCTCACGCATCCTTTGGGTCGCCGAGGTCCTTTTTAAAAACTGCCACGGAGGTTTCTCGCATCGGTCCGGAAGTTTGACTTGGGGCCACCTAAGACACAGGACTTGAACCTCCGGAGGTTTCTCTAAGGTGTCTGTGTCCTTTGGGCCACCGAGATCCTTTTTGAAAATTACCATGGAGGTTTCTTGCATCGGCCCGGGAGCTTGACTCGGGGTCGCCTAGGACACAGGACTTAAACCTCCAGAGGTTTCTCGCACCGATCCAGGATGTCTGTGTCCTTTGGGCTACCAAGGTCCTTTTTAAAAACTGCCATGGGGGTTTCTCGTGCCGGCCTAGGAGTTTGACTCAGGGCTACCTAGGACACAGGACTTGAACCTTTGGAGGTTTCTCGCGCCGGTCTGGGGTGTCTGTGTCCTTTGGGCCACCGAGGTCCTTTTTGAAAACTGCCATAGGGGTTTCTCGCCGGCGCAAGGGTTTGACTCGGGGCCGCCTAGGACACAGGACTTGAACCTCCGGAGGTTTCTTGCATCGGTCCGGGGTGTCTGTGTCCTTTGGGCCACCGAGGTCCTTTTTGAAAACTGCCACAGGAGTTTCTCGCGCGGCTCGGGAGTTTGACTCGGGGCCACCTAGGACACAGGACTTGAACCTCCAGAGGTTTCTCGCACCAGTTCGGGGTGTCTGTGTCCTTTGGGCCGCCAAGGTCCTTTTTGAAACTGCCAGGGGGTTTCTTGCGCCGGCCCGGGAGTTTGACTCGGGGCCACCTAAGACACAGGACTTGAACCTCCAGAGGTTTCTCATGCCGGTCTGGGTGTCCGTGTCCTTTGGGCCGCCAAGGTCCTTTTTGAAAACTTAACATTGAATTGAACAATAAAGTTTAAAAACTATTTTTATTATCATTTTTCTAATACATTTATTATTGATAATATCGACGGAGATTACTGGCGTTCCAAGTGCATGGAATCGGCCGTCCGTCCATCCCCTCCAGTTTGTAGGCTCCTTGTGAAAGCACTTTCGTGACTCGATATGGTCCTTCCCAGTTTGGCGATAGTTTGCCTCCTTCAGTTGGTTTGGACACCTCAGCTTTTCTAAGGACCAGGTCTCCAGAGCGGAACGTCTTGGGACAGACCTGAGCATTATAGTATCTCTCGGCTCACTGGCGAAAAGTGGTCATCCTAAGCCATGCAAGATCTTGGGTTTCGTCAATGAAGTCTAGGTTAGCCCTCAACTGATCGGGGTTTTCATCCTCCTTATATGCTTCTACTCAAGAGCTAGGGAGGCCAATTTCTACCGGGATGACCACTTCAGATCTGAAGACGAGGCTAAAGGGAGTCTCTCCTATAGGGGCTCTGGGAGTGGTGTGATATCCCACAATACACTTGGAAGTTCTTCTACCCATCTGCCTTTAGATTCATCCAACCAGGTTCGAAGTCCTCGAAGGATAGTACGATTTATGACTTTTGCCTCTCAGTTAGATTGGGGGTGCCCGACAGAAGTGAACCTGTGCAAATGCTTAACTTGGCACAGAAAGCCTTAAATGCTGAATTGTCAAATTGGCGACCATTGTCGGTAATCACAGTATGAGGTAAGCCAAACCGACAAATAATAGATTTCCAAAAGAATGCCCTTGCCTTGGCTTCAGTGATTTTAGCTAATGCCTCGACCTCGACCCATTTAGTAAAATAGTCGATGGCCACCAATAAGAATTTTCGTTGTCCTGCAGCTAGGGGAAAGGCCCGAGTATATCCATTCCCCACTTAGCGAAGGGCCAGGGGCAAAAAGCGGACTTAATTGTGAGGCTGGCTTCGTTGGATACTCGAGTGCCGTTGACAGCTATCGCACCTTCGAATCAACTCATTGGCATCCTGGCGCATCGTAAGCCAGTAATACCCTTGGCGGAGAGCCTTATATGCTAGAGACCTGCCCCCCACATGACTCCCACATATGCCTTCATGGATCTCTCTAAGAACATAATTAGCATCCGCCGGACCTATGCACTTAAGAAGAAGATGAGAGAAAGATTTCTTGTACAAGCAACCTTCTAACAACAACTTGGCCGACCTTCTCTTGAGCAACCTAGCTTCTGCAGGGTCGGTGGGGAGAGTACCATTAGTGAGATAATGAATGTAAGCATCCATCCAAGTCGGCTCCTGCATGATTGATACAACTTCTTCTGCAGAATCGATACTTGGACTCTCCAGACGCTCGACGTACTCCCTTTCTAAGCAGTCGTCCGCCGAAGTGGCCAACTTTGATAATGCATCGGCCCTAGCATTCTCCCCTCTGGGAATGTAACTGATGGTGAAATAGGTCAATGAGGAGATCAACATTTAACTTTGGTCAAATATCATGACATGATAGGGTCACGAGCCTCGAACTCTCTAGTGATGTGTCCGAGATGAGCTAAGAGTCAATGAAGGCTCGAAGGTGCTTGACTCCCAACTTGCGAGCAAGTTTGATTCTGGCCAGTAGGGCCTCGTACTCAGCTTGATTGTTGGTAGCCTTGAAGAGGAAACGAAGGGCATACCCGAAAGTCATTCCCTTCGGACTCGCTAAGATGAGGCCCACTCCGCTTCTCTGGGAATTGGAGGCACCATCAACGTGAAGGATCCAAGCCTCCGCCAAATCTTCCTCGGCTACGGAGCCTTTCTCAGGGACATCATTATCATGCTTGTCTGTCCAAGTGCATTCCATCAACAAATCCGCTAGCACTTGGGATTTAAGGGCAGGCCAAACCCGAAATGAAAGGTCGAACTCTCTTAACTTGACAGCCCATTTTGCTAGGCGACCCAAGGTGTCGGGTCGAGACAGTATAGATATGAGAGGCTGGTCTGTAAGCATTGCTATCGGGTGTGCCTGGAAGTATGGCCGAAGGCACTGAGCAGAGACCCAAGGCAAAAATAATCTTCTCCACCTGAGAATATCGGATCTCCGCGTCATGAAGCACCTTGCTAGTGTAGTAAATAGGCTTCTGCACTCCATCTTGATCAAGCCGGACCAAAACAGAGCTGACCACCTCCGGGGTAGCAGCTAGATAGACAAAAAGCTGTTCTCCACTTCAGGCTTTGATAGTAACGACGAAGTGGACAAGAATTCTTTAACTCTTCGAAGGCTCTTTGACAGCTGTCTGTCCACTCGAAACCATCGACTTTGCGCAAAGCTTTAAAGAAAGGTAAGCACCTCTCCACCGATCTGGACAAAACCGGCTCAGAACGGAGATTCTTTCGGTGAGTCATTGTACCTCCTCTTGTTGGTTGGCCGTCGCATATCGAGGATAGCCTGGATCTTCTCTGGATTTTCCTTGATTCCCCACTGGGTTACTAGAAAACCTAGAAACTTCCCTGCAATAACACCGAAGATGCACTTGTGAGGATTAAGCTTGATTTGATGGTTTCGGAGATTGTTGAATATTTCTTCTAAGTCAGCGACGTGGTTGGTGATGCAGGTGCTCTTAGTCAGCATATCATCCACGTATACCTCCATATTACGCCCAATTTGGTCCTTGAAGACCTTATTCATTAACCTTCGGTAAGTGGCTCCGGCGTTCTTTAATCCAAAGGGCATCACTTTGTAGCAGTAAATGCCTTTCTCCGTAATGAAAGAAATATTTTTCTCATCCGTCGGGTCCATCTTTATTTGGTTATAGCTGGAGAAGACGTCCATAAAACTTAGAAGTTCATGCCCGAAGGTGGAGTCCACCAGCTAATCGATCCGTGGCAGAGGAAAACTATCTTTGGGGCATGCCTTGTTAAGATCAGTGAAGTCGATGCAGATCCGCCAACTTCCACTTGCCTTCCAGACCATAACTATATTTGCCAACCAACTTGGGTACTGAGCCTCCCAAATGTGGCCGGCGACCAACAGTTTATTGACTTCCTCATCTATGGCCCTTTGCCGCTCGGGGGAAGCTTCTCTTCTTTTGACAATAGGTCAACACTTGGTATCGACGTTGAGCTTGTGGGTTATCACCTCCGGAGGAATGCCAGGCATGTCCATGGCGGACCATGCAAAAATATCTGAGTTAGCCCGTAAAAAGGTAAGGAGGTCATTTTTACTTCCAAAGAGAGAAGCTCACCGATTTGCACAGTCTTTGCAGGATCGTTTCCTAATGGGTAAGACAGTAGTCGTTCAGTCGATTCTCCTCTTCTTCCAGATTCCTGGGGTCGAACAGTACCGGGGTAGAGGGAGCCATCATCTCCTGAGGGCTAGGAGCCATGTGACAACATAATTGTGCAAGGTTCTGCTCCCCATACATCTCTCGACACCTTAATTAGTTGGGAACCTCACCAGCCGGTGCCTAGTGGAGATGATTGTGTCCAAGAGGTCCAAGCCCAGACGACCAAGGATAGCATTATAGGCAAATGGCACCCGGGCCACCAGGAACCTCATTAGGATCGTGCTTTGACGGGGTGGCGATCCTGCAGTGACTGGCAAGGTAATCTCACCCTCCACCTTGATAGAAGCTCCCGTGAAGCCAACGAGGGGGTGGCCACAGGTGACAAAGAATCAGGGGACAGACCCATTTGAACAAAAGCATCATAAGTAAGTATGTCTATTGAGCTTCCACTATCTACAAGTATTCTTTTTTACAGGATGCTTAGCGATCATCATGGAGATGGTTACGCTATCATCGTTTGGGTGATCCCCTCCCCCTAACTCTCTTTCAAAATAAGGATTTACATCTTCTACCCCCTCATCCCCCCGTGTCTTTTGGTTGATGAAGTTGTCCTCCATGAAGCATGCCTATCATCCGCTCCGTTGGAGTGTTATCGACACCAGCTTGAGTAGGTGGAGGCCCCATCAAAGGTGGGATGGTCGGAGCTCCTTCTTAATAAACTTTCCAAGGTAGCCCTGTTGAATGAGCTCTTCAATGGCGCGCTTCAAATTGCAGCATTCCTCAGTGTCATGGCGTAGTCTCTATTTAAATGGCAATAGCGGCTCTGGTCGTGGGCGACACCTGCCCTCAGTGAAGGGGGGCACTAGAGATAGGGCTCACCTTCAATTTCCATGAGAATATAAGTTCTCGGGGCGTGGAGAGGGGCATAGCTCCCTTCTTCAGTAGGCAGGTTCTGCCGTCGATTATTCGGCCGGCGCAGAGGTTCAGGCTTCTTAGGAGGAAATCTGCTTGGCATCTCTCAAACTGACTTTTTGTCGGCTGCTCGATCAGCATCCTCCAGGTATGATCATCCTCGTCAGCGTGGATATACTTGTGTGCCCGATCAGAGAGCTCAGCGTAGGAGCTAGGCGGCCTCTTATCCAGAAAATAAGTGAAGTGAGAGGGGCGAAGCCCCTGCTTCAAGGCCAAAGTGGCCACAACATCATCTAGATGATACACCTCCAGGGCCGCAGCTTTAACTCAAGCTATGAAATCCTTGAGGATCTCGCCCTCCTTTTGCTGGATGGAGAAGAGGTTGTCCGCTACTCGAGGGATTTTTTGACAAGCATCGAACTGTGCCAAGAAGGCCTTCTCTAGCTACTAAAAAGAGTCATGCTATGCGGAGTAGCCTAGAATACCAGGAACAGGTGGCCTTCTGAAGAGTAGCAGAGAAGGCGATACATAATAAGGCGTCTGTGGCTCCTTGACTTGCATGAGGGATTTATAGCTTTCCAGATGGTCCAAGGGGTCTGTGGTACCATCATACGGGTCTAGTTGGGGAAGACGGAACCGGTGGGGGATGCGCTCCTCCATGACTCGGCAGGGAAGGGGAGGGCGTGAATCATATTCCACCCCGAATGATTATGAAGCTTTTGACTAAGCTCCTCCAAACACCTATTCTGCTCCTCCAGGCGTCTTTCCATCCGATTGTTAATATCCTCATCTACAGATTCAGATAAGAAAGAAGTAGAATATCAGGGCTGGTGACGATATGAGCTTCGGGGTTCCTTCCCTTGCCGGTGTTCATGACCAACAGAGCGGAGAATAGGAGATCGAGACCTCTTGAAACTTTCCCGAAGATGATGTTTGGATGAAAATTGGTGATAAGGACACTCCTTCTGGGAGGACCTTCTGTGCGTGGACTGCTGACTAGTCGGGGTAGCGATCTGTGGTGGTGCAGGAAATCCGGCTTGTCGATGAGCATGTTGCTGTTCTTGCAACTCACGGACCACCCCAATGAGGGCTTGAACCTGTTGAGTGAGGTTAGCCAGCTGCTCATGAGGAGCAGCTGATATTGAAGGTGATGAAGAAGTAGGGAAGCTGGCTTCTTATGGGTCCGCTCGGAAGGGATGCCCCCCAGTGGAGTCGGAGGAGGCTTCTTGGACATGTTTGTTCCATCAAATTTGCTTGTGCCTGTTGGCTGGCCCTTCCCCCTACTTGGCGTGCCAATCTGTTGATGCCTGGTCACCTTGAGCTGGCATCCTTAAGTGTCAACTGATACTTCAGGGGGATTCTAGGATCACTCCTTCGCCTCCGGAATCCTGCAAGAAGTCCCGTAACTGAGGATTTCAGTTATAGGACCTCTGATGCCCAAGTTAGCAACCAGGAACACAATCACCAAAAGAAATGTGTGTATAACAGAAATGAATTATTCTGGCTCTCTCTCACTGCTTGCTCTTACCTTCCTTTTTATCGACTTCTTCCTTTGTTCAGGTCTGAATCTCATAACACATCAGCATTCTTGCAGATAGAATGTCAGAGTTGGTCGGATTGGATCCATGTCCATTATTCGACATCATCAATGTCTTTTCAGGAATAATCGGCTTTTAATGCTCATTTAATGAGAGTCATTAAATTCTATTGGTGACTTTTTGGGCCTTAGTGGTTTTTCTGATTCGAAATGATTGATGCTTTATGGCAGGTAATCACCTTTTGATGCTTATTTAGTTAGGGTCATTGAATGCTGCTAATGACTTTTTGAGCCTTAGTGGCTTTTCTAATTCGAAGTAATTGATGCTTTATGGCAGGTAATCACCTTTTGATGCTTATTTAGTCAGGGTCATTGAATGCTGCTAATGACTTTTCAAGCCTTAGTGGCTTTTCTGATTCAAAGTGATTGATGCTTTATGGCAGGTAATCACCTTTTGATGCTTATTTAGTCAGGGTCATTAAATGTTGTTACTAACCTTTTGGCTGAGATCCTCTAACGAGGGTGTCCAAATTGGCATATCCTATCTTGTCAAATCTGTGAGGCTTCTGGAAGAAGATTCGCGCCTATGATCAGCCTGGAACCGCTTAGGGGCCGAGCGCCATCTAGGCTGCCTAGGGCCGGCCCTAGGGCTGCCTAGAGGCTGAGCACCATCGAGGTGCCTAGAACTAACCCTGGGCCATCTAGGGGTCGTTCATGGTCGAGGCCGCCTAGGACTGGCCCTGGGGCTGCCTAGGGGCCAACCATCGTCGAGGCCGCCTAGGGCTGGCTCTGGAGCCATCGGGGGGCCGTCCATAGTTGAGGCCACCTAGGGCTGGCTCTTGGGTCGCCGAGGGCCTGACCGTCGTCGAGGCCACCTAGGGTTGGCCCTAGGGCCGCCCGGGGGCCTGACCATCGTCGAGGCTGCCTAGGGCTAGCCCTGGGGCCGCCCAGGGGCCGATCATCGTCGAGGCTGCCTAGGGCTAGCCCGGGGCCGCCCGAGGGCCGTCCATAGTCGAGGCTGCTTAGGGCTAGCCCTGGGCCACCCGAGGGCTTGACCGTCATCGAGGCCGCCTATGGCTAACCCTAGGGCCGCTCGGGGGCCTAACCATCGTCGAGGCTGCCTAGGGCTGGTCGTGGGCCGATCATCGTCGAGGCCGCCCGGGGCCACCCGGGGGACGTCCATAGTGAGGCGCCTAGGGCTAGCTCTGGGCCACCCGGGGGCCGTCCATAGTCAAGGCTCCCTAGGGCTGCTCTGGGCCTCCCGGGGCCTGACCGTGGTCGAGGCCGCCTAGGGCTAGCTCTGGGCCGTCCGAGGGCCGTCCATAGTTGAGGCCGCCTAGGGCAGGCTCTGGGGCCGCCCGGAGGCCTAACCATCGTCAAGGCCACCTAGGACTGGCCCTGGGGCTGCCCGGGGGCCTGACCATCGTCGAGGCCGCCTAGGCTGGCCCTAGGCCGCCCAGGGGCCGATCATCATCGAGGCCGCCTAAGGCTGGCCTAGGGCCGTCCGAAGGCCGATCATCATCGAGGCCACCTAGGGCTGGCCCTAGGGCCGCCCGAGGGCCTGACCATCGTCTAGGCCGCCTAGGGCTGGCCCCGGGCTGTCCAGGGGCCGATCATTGTCAAGGCCGCCTAGGGCTGACCTTAGGGATGCCCGGGGCCATCCATAGTCGAGGCCGCCTAGGACTGGCCCTGGGGCCACCCGGGGCCTGACCGTTGTCGAGGCTGACCTTGCTGCTCGGGGGCCGTCCATCCTGAGGCTGTTAGGAAATATGTCCTACAGCCAATCGTCTAGCTTATAGATGGTTGTGATTCATTGTACATGATTTATTTGATTAATAAAATTATTTTGATAGTACAACCTATTTTTCATCTTCCAATGGAACTCTTATATGTTGTAGTCTTAGAATTACATTTATTCGAGAAAGGAGAAATTATCGAGTAATTCTTAAATAGGTTCCCGACCAAATGATACGTTATTACCTAGGACAATAACGTAGTCAAGTATAGGTCGTTGTGTACCATATATGTTGGTTTGTCTTCTTAAACCAAGGATATATGACACTAGTATGGCATGCAGGTGAGTGTAGGAGTACATTCACTGAACAGTGGCTCACTTCTATTGAGTACTCTACTGTCAAGGGTATCTCACAGAGGGCAATGGGTATAAGTGTCCCTTTGACCTGAGACTATCATGGTGACTTAGTAAGTAACTTACTGTACTTAGGCTGGACTACCTGGATTTTAATCCAGTGACGGAAGGATGCTGGGTACAGTCAAGTACTTATTAAATCAGTGATGAGTCAAAATGGAATTGTCCACTCTAAGTATTAGAGTTAATACTCAGTTTGTGTTTTAATTTTGCAAAACCTTGGCCAGGGTAATCCATGTGAGGAGTCACAGGATTGTACATGTTGAAACACATTAGATGTTTTTGAAAGTTGGTAGTTAACTCTAAATTCATCTTTAGTATTTGGACAAGGGGATGAATTATACGGTAACCATAGCCTAGGTTCTTGAATATTGCTTTGCATACATTCAGTCTATTCGAACGTCGGGTACCATTGCTAGATGGTCACATCGATTGGTATAGAAAGTGTTCCTTGCTACCGACTTAGATTCGAACCTATGGAGTCACACATAGTCAGGTGACTGGAGATAGGCTTAATCCATGATCTAAGTGGGACTTGGTCATATGGGTAATACCGAGTTTGTACTAGCAATGTCTAGCTAGCCCTGGGCATTAGAGGTAGTACTTATTCTGGGGATGAACTTGAGTTAGTTTGTAACTCAAGTGAATTTTTGGGATTTATTCAGACCCATTGTAGGATAGGACTTGAACCATAGACAATGGTTGGTTTGACGATAGAGTGGTTTAGATCTGGTTTAAAAGTGGTTTGAATCGGATATCCAATATAGCCTTTGATCTTTTATTTATGAATTTTAAAATTATAACTTACTTTAAATTGGAAATTAAATAAGTTTAATGTGAAGTATGGTTCGAGATCTTCGCATGGGTTCTTCGGATTTCAATTTGGACTTCAAACAGATTTAATCTATTATTTTCGTATTTATAAATATTATAAATATTTTTATATTATCTTGCGGGCAGCCAACTATACTTTAAAACTTTAGAAAATTTACGATTCTACCATTTTATGTAAATTACGATTCTGCCATTTTGTTTAAATTACGGTTAGAGAAAAAGAAGAGTCAAAAAATCAGAAAAGTCCAAACAGAGAGGGACTCCTCTCTTGGAGAAGAGTTCTCCATCCCTTCTGATTCCATATCCCTGTCTCAAGGTTTCCTGGCGTGCGTACGAAATAGAGAGTGGCACGTGCGACTCTCGCAAGGCATCAAGAGGAAACTATTCATAGGAGATTAGATCTACATCCAGTTTCTGCATCAGGTACGCAAACTGACTGGTATAAAATTTAATTTTAAATTTTGCATGCTTTCAATTATAGATATATGACGTATTTTATAAATTTAATTAGATTAAATTAAAATAAAATATATGCATACAAATAAATGAGATCCTGGGGCATCATAAAATCAAATTTTTTTCTAACAAATGGTATTAAAGCAACCCATGTTTAGGATTGCATAGTAAATCTGTAATGATCAAAGCATGTTTTAAAGTAGATCTAGTGTAGATCTAAATATGATACATGATTATAGCATGTTTATTAATGATCAAAGCATGTTTTAAAGTAGATCTAATGTAGATCTAAATATAAAGCATGTTTATTGTTGATAAAAGCATATTTATTAGTAGGACTAATGTATATCTAGAACCGTATGCTTTGCTATGTTTCTGGATTGGGTGGATTCATCTGACCATCCAGTCTGTTGAGGTTTCACAACCTCTGTTACCCTCACCACGGGGTGCTAATTATCTTATGATCCATGAAACATATCTAAAATAAAATAATAAAAAAGGTTAAAACTATTTTACATTTTTGATCTGAATGTCATGATGTTTTAGATTAGATCTAATATTAAATTATGACATAAATGTTAATTAAATTAACATTAAAATTTTGGATCATAAAAAAATATTGTAAAATTATTTTACAAGATAAATCTTGAAATTGTTTCAAATTAGAAAATTAGATTAACTTAATTAAGAATTAAGTTGATGATTAAAAGATTTTAAATCATAATAAATAAATCTGGGTAAATGGGTTAGCTAGGGTCAGGTTCAGTAATTGGGTTAGACCTGAGTTTAGAATGAATGGACCAAGTAGAGAATTAAGTCTAATCAAATGTTGAATTAGGTTTCTTCTCTCTCTGATTAGTTAGATTGGTCAGTCCATACATCTAAATGGACTTGATTTGAGGCTCAGTGGACACCTAAGTCTTTAGGCAAATTTAATTGGGTCTGGTCAACCACTTAGTGTCTAGAAAGGTTCTGATCAAGTCGCGGCTATCTCTCACCTGGCTAGTTGATTATCAGCTGGTGTCTAGGCAAAATGGTTAATGGCGCAACTCGGCCTTTTTGATCAAGCCGGCTTGGCTAAGTGGTCCCAGCACTTGATTAGACTAGCCTATTGACTTGAGCTAACCCATGCTTCCTAAGGAAAATCAGTTTGACTGATTTAGGTACCCATGGACCAAATTAATGAACCCAACTAAATGGTTTAGTGGGAGAATACTTAAATTAATCCATGTCATTCATGTGTCACAAATTAATCAAACCCTCTAAAATTATTAGGTCCCTAAGCGACTAAATTATGGGGATAATTAGGTCATAGCCTCCCATTAAGAAAGTGATAATGAGTCCAATGGCTAAGATGATTATTGGAGGCCCAAAGGCCTGGTACTCATCTGGTTTTTGGAATTATCATTCATATTATTATGGTTCAATGCAACTCTCTCAACGATGGTCAGGTGGGCCGCCAAAGTCGGGCTTGACCAATTCCTTGGTTAGAAGCTTGAACATGTCATGTTAATGGTTGGACCTAACCAGGACACCCAATAGGAGGCCCAAAGGCCGATTGGCGTGCAACCTGGGCAAAATAAATTACTAGAAATTATTTGGGGAAACAATTGATTATGAACCTACCTTTAGATACATGTGGGTGGGCCGGCCAAAGTCGGGCTCATATGTAGTCTACTGGGTTCTAGTACCCACTAAGAAATCAGGAGTAATTTCTTGGGTTGGAGGTAGGGGCTACCAACCTGAATAAAATAGTGGGAGGGCCTTAGACTATAAGTCCAAGTCTATAGGTTTAAATAAATCATGTACACTAATAAGTTTTTGGTTTTCCTTTCAGAAATGTCTACAAATCTGTCGCTCCGGTCACTGTTGGACAGTGATAAACTGATAGGTCCAAACTTAAAACTTCGATAGCTGGTATCGAAGGCTTAGGATAGTCCTAGAGCATGAGAGGATTTTTATGTGTTAATGGATCCTGCACCTGAGCAGCCAGCCCCTAATGTGCGGTGTGGTCAGGGACACTTATCTAAAGTGGACCAATGACCGCACCACAGTGCGCTATAATGCTGGCTTCTATGAATGATGAGTTCAGTAGAAAATTTGAGAGGCCCAACCGAACAAATACTCCAAATGTTGAAGGAATCTTTCGGGATGCCAGACGACGTTGAAAGGTACAGAATGTCTAGTGCCATCTTCAACGCGCGTATGTGTGATGGGACTTCTATCACCGATCATGTACTGTACATGATCGAGATGATAGAACGTCTGGGCAAACTTGGATTTCCTTTGCATGAGCAACTTGGGAAGGATGCCATACTGAACTCCCTGCCTAGCTCCTACCTGGACTTTCTCAGTCATTATAGAATGACGAAGCCTGCAGTAAACTATCATGCTTTGCTGGGTCTATTGCAGACTTTTGAGAAAGATCACCAGCTTCAAAAGAAGTCAGTGAACTTGGTGGGAGGTTCGGGGGCAGGTCGTCATCACCTTAAGAAAGGGATGAAGAAGAAAAATAAAAGAAAGAAGGTGCAACATACTGGGCCTAGTTAGACCAAAAAGAAGAGGGCTGACAAAAGTCAGGCAGAGTGCTTCTACTGTAAGAAGCTGGGTCACTGGAAAAGGAACTGTCCCCAGTACATAGCAACCTTGGATCCAAACAGGCCTAAGAAGAAAAACCAGCAAGGAGTTGCTGGACAAGGTATTTATATGATAACACCTTGTAATTTTTCTATCTGTGATACTACTAATTGGGTATTAGATACCGGAAGTCCAATTCATATTTGCAATTCTTTGCAGGGGCTTCGAATTAGTAGAAGATTCAAAGAAGGTGAAAGATTCCTAAACGTGGGTGATGGAAGCTGAGTTCCAGTACTGGCGTTGGGAGTCGTGGAGCTTTATTTTGAATTTAATAAAATATTGCTTAGTGAATATCACTATTGTCCTGCATTTTTATTAAATGTCATTTCTGTAGGCCAGTTGGCTATTGAAGGATATATTTTTTAATAAAGAAAGATATTTTAAATATCATTGTGAATGATGTATCTATGATGTATGGACAATTGAGCAATGGAATTTACCTTCTATCACAGCCTGTTAATGTATTATGCACTCCAAACAAACCCCCAAAATAGATGATGTCGATGACTCATACCTTTGGCACTGTAGGCTAGGTCATATAAACAAGAACAGGATAAGCAGGTTAGTCAGAGAGGGCATCCTCAATGACATTGATTGTGAATCAATTAAAACTTGTAATCCTGTCTTCTTGGGAAAATGACCAAGTCACCTTTTACTGGAAAAGGTGAAAGAGCCAAAGAGATTCTAGGCCTTATACATATGGATGTTTGTGGACCTATGAATACTGCCTCTATGAGAGGGTTTAGCTATTTCATTACATTTACAGACGACCACTCAGGTTCGGTTATTTCTTCCTAATGAGACATAAATCTGAATCGTTTGAAATGTTCAAACGATATCGTAGTGAGGTAGAAAAACAAACTGGAAAGAATATTAAAATCCTTTGGTCAGATTGAGGAGGTGAATATCTTTCTAATGAGTTTTTGAATATCTAAAGGAGAATGTGATTCTCTCTCAATGGACACCTCCGGGGACACCCCAGTTAAATGGTGTGTCTGAAAGGAGGAATCGAACCCTATTAGATATGGTTCGGTCCATGATGAGCTTTGCTAGTTTGCCTATCTCCTTTTGGGACTACGCACTTGAGTTGGCCTATTACATTCTTAACAGGGTCCCAAGTAAATTTGTTGCTAAAACTCCATATGAGATATGGATGGGGCGTAAGCTGGTGCTCACACACCTTAGGGTCTGGGGGTGTCCAACTTATGTCAAGAGATTGTTGACAGACAAGCTAGGACCAAGGTCTGACAAATGCATCTTTATTGGATATCCAAAGGAGTTTAAAGGATACTACTTCTACCACACTGAAGAGCAAAAGTTGTTTGTCAGTATGAGAGCCACCTTTTTAGAAAAGGAGTATCTTACTGGAAGTGCTAAGGCTAATGTTGAACTTAATGAAGTTCGACAAGGAGAAGTACCTTTACACTTAGAAACCGCTATGGAACCGGCTTTGATTGGTTCAAACTCGGAGCCCGTTGAGGTACCATTAAGGAGATCTGGTAGAGTACCACGTCAGCTGATACTTCGGTTTCTTGGTCCATGATGGCGATCCTATTGAGCTCGATGAGAACAACGAGGATCCCATCACCTATATGGATGCAATACAGATGTCTGATTCTGAGAAATGGCTTGAGGCCATGAAATCCGAAATGGAATCCATGGAGATCAACAGTGTATGGACACTTGTGGATCCACCTGAAGGGATAAAACCCATTGGGTGCAAATGGATTTTTAAGAAGAAACGAGGCGCAGACGGAAAGGTGGAGACCTATAAAGCTCGTCTGGTTGCTAAGGGGTATCGTCAACATCATGGTATAGACTATGACGAGACTTTTTCTCCTGTAGCAATGCTCAAGTCCATTCGGATCATGCTTGCTCTGGCTACATATTTTGACTATGAAATCTGGCAAATGGATGTTCGAACAGCTTTTCTGAATGGAAAGCCGGAAGAGGAGGTGTATATGATACAACCTGAAGGATTCATATCTGCAGATGTATCAAAAGTATGTAAACTCCAAAAGTCCATCTATGGACTAAAGCAAGCATCTCAGAGTTGGAATATATGTTTTGATAAGTGTATCAAAACGTATGGCTTCGTTAAGAATGGAGAAGAACCCAGCATATATAAATGGGCTAATGGTTCTGTAGTTATGTTTCTTGTATTGTATGTAGATGACATTCTCTTAATTGGGAATGACATTCCTACATTACAGGGAATAAAGGTTTGGTTAATGTCACAGTTCTCCATGAAGGACTTGGGAGAAGCTTCTTACATTCTAGGGATGAAGATTTATAGAGATAGATCAAAGAAGCTGCTGGGATTATCACAGTCAACGTACATCGAGACTGTGCTGAAAGGTTCAGCATGGAAAATTCTAAGAAAGGCTATCTTCTGATAGGCCATGGGATTTCACTCTCTAAGAAGGATTGTGCGACAACTCCTGATGAGAGGGAACGTATGAGTAGGATTCCATATGCTTGGTAGTGGGTTCTATTATATACGCTATGACATATACGAGACCGGACGTAGCATATTCACTAGGAGTAGTGAGTAGATATCAGTCTAACCCAGGTGAAGCACATTGGAAAGTGGTGAAAACCATCCTTAAGTATTTGCGAAATACTAAAGACCAATGGCTTATCTATGGAGAACTTGACTTGAAGCTTGTAGGATATACTGACTCCAGTTTTCAGTCAGACAAAGATGATAGCAAGAGTGTATCAGGGTTTGTCTTTACCCTAAATGGAGGAGCGATCTGCTGGAAAAGTTCCAAGCAACACACAGTGATGGATTCTGTATGCGAGGCGGAGTATATTGCAGCATCAGATGCAGCAAAGGAAGCAGTGTGGCTACAAAATTTTTGGGCGAGCTGGAAGTGGCGCCTACCCTGGGTGGTCTTGTTCCAGTGTACTGTGATAGCTCTGGAGCAATTGCCAAAGCCAAAGAGCCAAAATCTCATCACCACACCAAGCATATATTGCATCGCTATCACCTTGTACGAGAAATCGTGGAACGAGGTGACGTCGAGCTTTGGAAGATCCATGGAAAGGAGAACCTAGCCGACCCATTTATTAAAGCTCTCGGAGTCAAGGAGTTCGATGAACACAAATGGAAGATGGGTATTAATACTGTTCCGATTGGCTCTAGTCAAGTGGGAGTTGTTAGGAAATATGTCCTATAGCCAATCGTCTAGCTTATAGACGGTTGTGATTCATTGTACATGATTTATTTGATTAATAAAAGTTATTTTGGCAGTACAACATATTTTTCATCTTCCAATAGAACTCTTATATGTTGTAATCCTTAGAATTACATTTATTCGAGAAAGGAGGAATTATCGAGTAATTCTTAAATGGGTTCGCGACCAAATGATACATTATTACCTAGGACAATAACGTAGTAAAGTATAGGTCGTTGTGTGCCATATATGTTGGTTTGTCCTCTTAAACCAAGGAGTGTATGACACTAGTATGGCATGCAGGTGAGTGTAGGAGTACATTCACTGAACAGTGGCTCACCTCTGTTGAGTACTCTACTGTCAAGAGTATCTCACAGAAGGGCAATGGGTATAAGTGTCCCTTTGACCTGAGACTATCATGGTGACTTAGTAAGCAACTCACTGTACTTAGGCGCTGGACTACCTGGATTTCTAATCCAGTGACGGAAGGATGCTGGGTACAGTCAAGTACTTATTAAATTAGTGATGAGTCAAGATGAAATTGTCCACTCTAAGTATTAGAGTTAATACCGGTTTGTGTTTTAATTTTGCAAAACCTTGGCCAGGGTAATCCATGTGAGGAGTCACAGGATTGTAGATGTTGAAACACACTTAGATGTTTTTGGAAGTTGGCAGTTAACTCTAAATTCATCTTGAGTATTTGGACAAGGGGATGAATTATACGGTAACCATAGCCTAGGTTCTTGAATATTGCTTTGCATACATTCGGTCTATTCGGACGTCGGATACCATTGCTAGATGGTCACATCGATTGGTATAGAAAGTGTTCCTATGCTACCGACTTAGATTTGAACCTATATAGTCACGCACATAGTCAGGTGACCTGGAGACAAGCTTAATCCATGATCTAAGTGGGACTTGGTCATATGGGTAATATCGAGTTTGTACTAGCAATGTCTAGCTAGCACTGGGCATTAGCGGTAGTACTTATTCTGGGGATGAACTTGAGTTAGTTTGTAACTCAAGTAAATTTTTGGGATTTATTCAGACCCATTGTGTGATAGGACTTGAACCATAGACCAATGGTTGGTTTGACGAGTGGTTTAGATCTGGTTTCAAAGTGGTTTGAATCGGATATCCAATACAGCCTCTGATCGTTTATTTATGAATTTTAAAATCATAAATTACTTTAAATTGGAAATTAAATAAGTTCAATGCGAAGTATGGTTCGAGATCTTCGCATGGATTCTTCCGAATTTCAATTTGGACTTCAAACAGATTTAATCTGATTATTTCTGTATTTATAAATATTTAAATATTTTATATTATCGTTGCGGGCAGCCAACGATACTTTAAAATTTCAGAAAATTTATGAATCTATTTTATGTAAATTATGATTCTGCCATTTCGGTTAAATTATGGTTCTGCCATTGAGATCGCGTGAATTTGAAACTATAAATTATGATTTTGCCATTCCAATAACGTGAATTTAAAATTTTGTTAGATTACGATCTTGCCATTGAGATGATATGAATCGGTAAATTTTCTTTGTAAAATTTTCTTTATCCGTTGACAACGCGTGAACGCTCGTAACCCTTCCGCTTTCGAAGATCGGATTTTATCATATCGTAAAACAAATTCAAAAGGTTGTTTTGGGTTGTTTTACGATGAGTTTATTTAAGAAACTTTTCTCAACTTTGAGGGACACGGAAGCAGAGAAAAAGAAGAGTCCAAAAATCAGAAAAGTCAAACAGAGAGGGACTCCTCTCTTGGAGAAGAGTTCTCCATCCCTTCTGATTCCATATCCCCTGTCTCAAGGTTTTTGGCATGCGTACGAAATAGAGGAGTGGCACGTGCGACTCTCGCAAGGCATCAAGAGGAAACTATTCACAGGAGATTAGATCTACATCCAGTTTCTGCATTAGGTACGCAAACTGACAGGTATAAAATTTAATTTTAAATTTTGCATGCTTTCAATTATAGACGTACATGATGTATTTTATAAATTTAATTAGATTAAATTAAAATAAAATACATGCATACAAATAAACCTGAGATCTTGGAGCATTGTAAAATCAAATTTTTTCTAACAGAGGCCGCCTAGAGCTGATCCCAGGGTTGCCCGGGGGCCGTCCATCATCGAGGTCGCCTAGGGCTAGCCCTGGGACCGCCCAGGGGCCTGACCATCGTCGAGGCCGCCTAGGACTGGCCCTGGGGTCGCCTAGGGGCCGATCATCATAGAGGCCGCCTAGGGCTGGCCCTTGGGCCGCCCGGGGGCCGTCCATCGTCGAGGTCGCCTAAGGCTGGCGCTGTGTTGGTCCAGATGGCAACCCAAGAGGGGGGCGAATTAGGTTCTTTAAAATTTTTCACTTAAAAACTAATTTCACTAAGTTAATGTGCACAAGTGAAGTGATGTTGTAAATAATAAGCACAATATAAATGAGAGAGAGTAATAAGCACGACAAACACAAGAGATTTATAGTGGTTCGGTGTTACCCACACCTACGTCCACTCCCAAGCAACTGTTGGGTCCACACTATAATCACCCTGATTACAGCTGAGTTGTTTTGCAAGATCACAACTCGAACTTGTTGTTTTCCATGGGATCACAACGAACCCAGCTGGTTTTCACGGGTTCACCAGCACACAACCCAACGTAAGCTACACTTAGCTTACCCCGAGGTTAACTACCTCAACTAATTCAATCCCCTGACTGAATTAGAACACAAGCAATTTAGAAAAAATGTTTACAACAATCAATAGCTCCTCAAATGAGCAAATAAGTAATGTAAATAAATAAGAATAGAAAAGCCTATTTTTAAAGCGATTTGAGGTTGAGCTTTTCTTCTTTTCTTATTTTCCTCTTCTCCTCTGAATCGGCTAAACAGATTTGAACATTAATTTTTGACCGAAGCTTGTTGAAGAGAAGTTGAAGATTTAGGGCTCTTTCTCTTTTCCTTCAAATCGTTGGAAATCCTTAGGATTTGATCTTCAAAGGCTGTTGGATTTCTCTTCTATCTCTCTTCAATTGATGGCCTTGAGCACAGAGAATTTCCTCTTTGATTTCTCTCTTTTTCTTTTTCTCTATTTTCTCTATTTCATTCCTCTGTTTTTTTAAACGGACGATGCCCTTTTATAATCTCCCTTAATCCAAGATTAGGTATAAAATAGCCGTTGAAATTGTACTTGGAATGCTTTCTCACGCAAAGAAATATATCCGTTGGGGGTTAGGTGAAGAAATGTTACCGTTGGAATCCATTCTGACAGATTTGAAATTCCATTCCTGACAGGTTGGAGTCAGCTTCCACTTTTCATGTGTTAGCTCCAAGTCGGGTTTCCAAAAATAGTAACAAAATGTCCGTAGGGGAGTCGGCTCCAAGAAACTGTGGTGTCGGCTCGACGTGATCTGGGGTCGGCTCTAAGTTTCGAGGGTGTCGACTCTAACGATGTCCAAAAAATACACTCTCTGTTCTCAGGTTAGAGTTGGCTCTAGCATTTCCAGGTGTCGACTCCGAA
Source organism: Calamus simplicifolius (assembly GCA_900491605.1). Classification (NCBI taxonomy): domain Eukaryota; kingdom Viridiplantae; phylum Streptophyta; class Magnoliopsida; order Arecales; family Arecaceae; genus Calamus; species Calamus simplicifolius. Next base: position 270,302 of record UESW01002429.1, read on the forward strand.
ACTCCAGGTGTCAACTCCGAAACTTCAGGTGTCGGCTCCGAAACTGGGGCAGAAAATCATTTCTCTGTATCTCAGGTTAAAGTCGGCTCTAGCATTTCAGGTGTCGACTCCGAACCGTGCCAAAAATATAGAACTGTTCTGATACGCCCTAGAGTCGGCTCCAAACATAGTGGGTGTCGGCTCTAAGATTGAACTTTGAAATGTTCCATTAAAAAACTGATTCAAACTTAATTTTGTATATCATTTGAATAACTTAACCTTTCCAAGTTCCTGAAACACTTGTTAATTTCATTAGTAACATAAGAAATATACTCATGGCTTTTGTTAATCATCAAAATCAATAAGTGGGTCAACAATCTCCCCCTTTTTGATGATGATAAAAACATTGAGTATATGCATGTTTAAACACTGAAATTGACAAAATAAATAAGTTCTAAGTTCTCATAGTTAGGCTTCCCCTGAATGAGGTAGCTCCCCCTATGATAACCAAATTAAGTTTATTTGAATTCAATGCATATAACCAAATTAAGTTCATTTAACACTTAACATATATACAAACATCTTTCAATGCATATTGATGTGTGTCGTAGCGCAACGATTAAAACACCTTAATTTCACTATTAGAATAGCGACAGTAAGGGATCGATTCCATAGGGACTCTAGCGATTATCTTGAAATAAATTTATAAATTTAACTAAATAGATAAGTAGTAGTGCAAAATAATTAAGATATGGTCTATCTTATAAGAGCACGGCTCGTACCCGTAGATCACGGCCCGTCCCTTTTAAGCATAGATCAGTCTAAAATTATTTTCACTTAAATATAATTAAACATGAATAGAAACTTTATTTCATAGAATTCAATTAAAAAGTTATGACATTAAGAAGGCAACAGATTGCAATAAATTCCTGAATCAAACCAAAGATGGGATGGAGTCTTTGTTCCTCCTCTGCATGCGCCTCCTGAGCCAACGAACGGAGCCTCCACTGCTACTCAATTGCTCCAGAGACAGAGCTTCCACAGATCCTCAACGGCTCCCGCAGCCTCCAAGTCATGAACAGAGAATGAACCCACGGACTCACAGAGCCTCTGAGTAGAGCCTCCACGGACGGCTCTTGGGAACTCCAAGCCACGGATGGAAGAAGAGGAGATAACGGCTGGAACAGATCTCCCGGGATGGACGGATCCACACAAGAGCTCCTCGGGACTCCCAAATTCTCCACAGAATAGACACCACATGAGAACTCCACAGACTTCTCCCACGAACAGAGGACTTCTCCCACAAACAGAGGACTCCACGGACTTCGGATGAACACCGCCCCCCTTCAATCCTCCTCGTTTCTATCCCTCCTCGCTGCTATTTATAGAATTCCAAACGCGGTGAAGCAACGGTGCCAAAACAGAGGATGCGAGCGGCGCAGACAACGCGGATGCGGGCACGAGAAATCTCGAAGAATCGCGGATAAGATTTTAATTCCTTCCATATGAAGTTTCTATTTCAAATTTGAAGATTTCCAATCCAATTTATTTCTGAATTGGTAAAGGATAAGATTTGAATTTAAATCGGAGAAGAATCTGCTGAGAGAAAACAAAATCTGCTGAGAAGACGATGAAGTCGGCACTGGGTTTGCCGACTTTGCTTTAAAATGTGCGCTAAAACGGATAAATCAATGAAAAATCAATTCCGGGCTCATTTTAAATCCGATTTGAGTGCCGTCATTAAATTCTTAAAATCAAGCTCTTCAAATTGATAAGGTTTTACCTAAAATATTATATAAATTATTAAAATATTAAATAATAATAGGTACGTTAAATTATTAATTAATAGGTTTAGTGATAATTATTTATGCGTTTATCACTCCCCCCAACTTGAATCTTACTCGTCCTTGAGCAAATAAGAAATTTAGAAATATGTACCAAGCTTGTCCAAGAATTGATAGTTATCTTACAATTCTTTTTTTTAAAAAAATTTCTGGTTAGATCATAAGGGAGGTACTTCATTGGATTATTAAGTTTACCCATTTAATGATAAAGTGTAGTCCATAAGAATTTATAGAAGTCTTCCTTCACCAACTTTCCACTTCTCTAATTAAGTCTTCTAATTTAATTTAGGTTGGGTGTAATGTCTTTTGTTCTTCGGTTCCCTTGTGTAAAGTTAGTGCAATGTCCTATCCCCTTGCTTTCTAATTAACCCTTGTAGCGAGCTTTAGGCCAATGGCTCCCAAACCAATTGGTTTTAGGGCATTAGGTGTAAAACACCCCTCGGACTTACTTACTCGAGTTAAAAAGGCTTTAGGTAGGACTGACTCTATTTATGTTCTTTTACATTCCCACCTTTTTATGCGAACAACATCACTTTCTTAGGTGACGGGGCCCGGTTACTCAGTGAAAGATATTAAGAACCTAAATTATTAACTTTAAGAGAGATTTTTTTTTTCTTTTTTTCTTTTTTTGAATAACATTTTCACCCATACCCTTATTAAGTAGATTGTACTATTAAGATCAGTGGTCAGGAGGGTCTAAAATTATTCTAAAAATTTTTCTGGGCTAAACCCTACCTTTTATTAGGTTTTCTTAATAATTTATTCCTCAGTATCTCAAAAATAATCTAACCATTGATCATTAATAGACTGCTTGATTAACTTCAAATCGAGACAGAATTTGGTACACATCTGATTATAGTTTTACTCAAGGATTTACTTATTCTTTTTCCTTCCCCCCAACTTAATTTCCATTGTCCCTAATGGAAGAAAAATTAATTAATTTCAAGGAAAGATACTACCTGGTAGAGTATTTGAAGTTGCATTGTTGCCATCTTCTTTCAATCTGCTTCGTTGCTCTTCTCTGGTCATACTAAAAGAACATACTAAAAGATCATACTAAAAGAACAGAAAGTTAAAAATAACTAATAAACTGGGTTGCCTCCCAAGAGCGCTAAGTTTAAAGTCTTCAGCCAGACTGTGCTACTTATTATGATAGTGTTGGGTTCACAAGATCAATTGATTCAACAATTTCTCCATCATTAATTTCTTCTATATATGGTTTCAACCGCGGGCCATTTACTTTGAATGTATTTCCATGCTTGGGGTCTTTAAGCTCTACAGCTCCATGGGGAAATACTTAAGTTACTAGAAAAGGTCCATTCCATCGTGAACGAAGTTTTCCAGGGAAAAGGTGTAATCTCGAATTGTAAAGCCATACTTTTTGATTTGGTTCAAAAATTTTTCTACTAATAAATTTGTCATGATATGCTTTGGTTCGTTCTTTATAAATTTTTGAGCTTTCATATGTATCATTTCGTAGCGCTTCTAGCTCATTCAATTGAAGTTTCCTATTGACACCTGCATTTTTCATATCATAATTAAATTGCTTGATAGCCCAAAATGCACGGTGTTCTAATTCTATAGGTAAATGACAGGCTTTTCCAAATACGAGCCTGTAAGGAGACATTCCTATGGGAGTTTTAAATGCAGTACGATAAGCCCATAATGCATCATCCAAACGTTCTGACCAATCTTTCCTATCAGGTCTCACCATTTTCTCAAGGATATTTTTAATTTCTCTATTTGATATTTCAACTTGGCCACTAGTTTGGGGATGATAAGGTGTAGCTACCTTATGAGTAATTCCATATTTGTTCATTAATCCTTCGAAGTGTCTATTCGTGAAATGTGTACCCCCATCACTAATTATAGCCCTTGGGCATCCAAAACGACTAAGGATATTATGCTGAATAAACTTGATTACAACTTTATGGTCATTGGTTCGAGTTGCCATGGCTTCAATCCATTTTGACACATAATCAACTGCCACTAGAATGTATTCAAATCCAAAAGAGGAAGGAAATGGGCCCATAAAATCAATACCCCATACATCAAAAATTTCTACAACCAAGATAGGGTTTAGGGGCATCATGTCTTTTCGAGATATATTTCCTGTTTGTTGACATTGGAGACAATTACGGCTAAATTCATGTGCATCTTTAAAAAGAGTTGGCCAATAAAACCTACTTTGCAGTACCTTTGCTGCAGTTTTCTTTCCACTAAAATGTCCCCCACAGGCAAGAGAATGGCAGAAGTTAAGTATACTTTTGAATTCACTCTCTGGGACACATCGCCTAATCACCTGATCCGAGCAGTACTTAAATAATTCAGGGTCTTCCCAAAAGTAATATTTGACTTGTGAGAAAAATCTATCTTTTTCTTGTTTTGTCCAATGGGAAGGTATTTTTCCTGTTGCCAAATAATTCACAATGTGGGCAAACCAGGGAAGACTGCTATGGGAAATTGAGAATAGTTGCTCATCAGGAAACTTATCTCTGATTATTTCTTTATTGTATTCTACTGAGATCCTAGAGATATGATCTGCTACCATATTTTCAGAACCTTTCTTATCTAAGATTTCTAGATCAAATTCTTGTAGTAGAAGGATCCATCTAATCAGTCTGGGTTTTGTATCCTTTTTTGATATAAGATGCCTCAACGCTGCATGATCTGAATAAACTAAAACCTTAGACCCTAACAGATATGATCTAAACTTTTCTAGGGCAAACACAACTGCTAGTAATTCTTTTTCAGTGGTAGTATAGTTCATTTGTGCATCTGAAAGAGTTTTGCTAGCATAATAAATTACATGGGGTTCTCGATTGAGTTTCTGTCCTAGAACTGCCCCTACAGCATAATCAGAAGCATCACACATGATTTCGAAAGGTATGGTCCAATCTGGGGGCTTGATAATTGGTGCAGTGGTCAAAGCAGTTCGAAGGATGTTATAGGCTGTTAGACAATCTTTATCAAAATTAAAAGAACTATCCTTGTCAACAATTACACAATGGTCGAGAAATTTTACTGAAATCTTTGATGAAGCGTCTATAAAAACCAGCATGACCAAGGAAAGATCGTACTTGTTTAACTGAGGTTGGGGGTGGTAGATTTGAGATCAATTCAACCTTGGCTTTATCAACCTCAATACCTCGCTCTGAAACAATGTGTCCGAGCACAATTCCCTCACGAACCATAAAATGGCTCTTCTCCCAACTTAGGACTAAATTCATTTCCATACATCGTTTCAGTACCTTAGTCAAGTTCTCGAGGCAGCTATCAAATGATGCACCAAAAACTGAAAAATCATCCATAAATACTTCCAAAAATTGACCAATCATATCAGAAAATATGGCCAACATACATCGTTGAAAGTGGCTGGTGCATTACAAAGACCAAATGGCATACGTCTAAAGGCAAATGTTCCAAAGGGACAGGTGAAGGTGGTCTTTTCTTGATCTGCAGGAAATACTGGGACTTGATTGTATCCTGAATATCCATCTAAGAAACAAAAGAAACTTTGTCCCGCTAGCCGTTCTAGAATTTGATCGATAAAAGGCAAAGGAAAGTGGTCTTTCCTAGTCACGGCATTCAATTTTCGATAATCTATACACACTCTCCAACTAGTTGATGTGCGAGTAGGAATTGATTCGCCCTTTCATTTTTAATCACAGTAATACCCAATTTTTTAGGTACTACTTGGATTGGACTGACCCATTGGCTATCTGAAATTGGATAAATGATACCAGCATCAAGCCATTTTACTACTTCTTTCTTAACAACATCCCTCATGTTTGGATTTAGCCTTCGTTGCATGTCTCTATGTGGTTTGGCTTCAATTTCACTATGAATGTGGTGCATGCAAACGGAAGGGTCAATTCCCTTAATATCAGCTATTGTCCATCCAATTGCCTCTTTATGTTCTTTAAGTACATCTACCAATTTATCTTCTTGCTCAGAGGTTAGGGTAGATGCAATGATTACTGGAAGGGTGTCATTGGGTCCAAGGAATGAATATTTTAAGTCATCTGGAAGAGGTTTCAATTCTAGTTGGGGTGGTTCTTCCAAGGATGGTATTAAAGGACTTGGTTTAGTTGGAAGTGGTTCATATTTTATAGTCCATGGAGGGATGGTGTCGAACTTAGGTGGTTCTAATAACATGTTTATCTCTTTGGTATACTCATCAACATCAAAGTCATCTATTCCAAAATGTGTAAGACATGTTTGTAAAGGATCCGAATCAATCAAACTTTGGAATTTCTTATCTACTACTTCCTCTATCATGTTTACTTCATTTAAATCATACACAGGTGGTCCTTGGGAAGCATTAAAAATATTTAATCTCATCTTCTTGTTTCCAAAAGATACATCCATCACACCTGTTCTACAATTTATACATGCATTAGCGGTAGCTAGAAAAGGTCTCCAAGGATGATGGGAATTTGGTTAGGATTACCGCTAGATTCCATATCTAACACAAGGAAGTCGACAGGAAAATAGAATTCATCCACCTTTACTAATACATCTTCCAATATTCCACGAGGTTCTTTGACTGATCTATCTGCCAATTGTAGTGTTACTGTAGTGGGTTTCAACTCTCCAAATCCAAATAACTCATACACTGAACTTGGGAGAAGGTTTACACTCGCACCCAAATCTAATAATGCTTTCTTGATTGTGAAGTTTCCTATGACACATGATATAATCGGGGTACCAGGATCTTTTAGTTTGGGTGGGGTTATTTGCTGAACAACTGAGCTGACTTGCTCAGTCAAATGATCTTTTTTGGTATTTGTGTCTTGGCTTTCCGTTTTTGTGTGCATAGATCCTTCAAAAATTTGGCATAAGCTGGAACTTGCTTGATAGCATCGAGAAGAGGTAAGTTTATTTGGACTTGCTTAAATAACTCAAGCATCTCATTCATTTTTATATTCTTCTTATCTGAAGGCAAAGGAGATTCTAAAGCACTAGGGAATGGGGCTTTAGGTATGATTGCTTGATCATTGAATTCCTTTTCTTCTTCATTTCTTCTCTTTTCTGGTTTAGCCACTTCTAATTTCTGGGTTGGTTCAGGTGGGTTCAATGTTTTTCCACTTCTGAGAGTCATGACTGATTTAGCATGTTCTGAAATTTGTCAGGACTATTGGAACCTTCAGCCATGAATTGTCCTTTCGGGTTATCGATAGGCTGACTAGGTAACTTACCCTCCTCCCTTCTACTGAATGCTGTGGCTAATTGACCTATCTGAGTTTCTAGTTTTGCAATAGATTGTGTGTGGGAGTGAAGGATTTGAGTATTCATTTCTAGCCCTTTCAATGCTTGTAACACTTTGTCTTCAAAAGTAGGCTGATTATTCGGTGGAGGTTGTGGGATGTTTGGGTATTGTGAATATGGCATGCTTCTAAAATTGGTTTCTTGATAATTAGGTCTGATCGATGATGAATTGGTTACAGGTTGAGGTTTCCAAGAAAAATTTGGGTGATTTCGCCAGCCAGGATTGTAAGTATTTGCAAATGGATCATTTCCTGTTCTAGGAGCTAATCGGGTTTGGGCTTGGTGGGCTTGCTCTTGAACAAGTTCAGGAAATTGGTATGCAGCTGGACATTCACCTATAGAATGGGTTGGACTCGAACAAATTATGCAGACCTCATGTAATTGAGTAGATGGGGAAGAGATGTTTCCAACTTGTAGAATCCNAGATGTTTCCAACTTGTAGAATTCGGTCAAGTTTATGGGATAATTCATCTACCTTAGTATAGATATCTGTAGAATGACCTAATTCATATATTTCACCTCTTTTATGTCCTATGGGAGGGTCTCGACGAGCAACTGACATGTGATGTAATGAATTCTCACTCAATGTCTTAAAGAGTTGCCAAGCTTCATGTTCATTTTTTAACATAAATGTCCCACCACATGAAGCATCAACCATTTGCCGATGCTTTTTGATAAACCATCATAAAAGCACTGAATCGGTTGCCATTTGGGTATAGCATGATGTGGACATTTTCTAATCAGTTCTTTTAATCTCTCCCATGTCTAATGGAACATTTCTCCATCTATCTGGGAAAAACTTGTTATGGCTTTTCTAATTTGATTCGTTTTTCCTATAGGAAAATATTTCTTAAGGAACTCTCTTTAAAGATGATCCCAAGTTGAAATTATAACAGTGTCTAATGAATTTAACCAATACTTGGCTTTATCTTTTAAGGAAAAAGGGAATAACTTAAGCCTAAGTGCATCATCAGATAAATTTTGAATCTTGATAGTTGAGCAAATTTTCAAGAATTCATCTAAGTGTTTGTAGGGATCCTCATTTGTAAGTCCATAGAAAGATGGTAACATTTGGAGTACACTTGACTTAATTTCATATTGGACAGCCTCTACTGGAGGCACTTGAATGCAGGGAGAGTAGGTATACCTTAAAGGAGTGAAATACTCTTTTAACTATCGTGGTTGATTATTTTCGATATTAGGATCCATAATTCTGAGTCTGTTTGCTTTAATAGTTCTTTCTATCTCAGGATCTAAGGGTATAAGGTTGGGTTGCAATGATCGGCGACTAAGCATACAGCTTAACAATGACTCTAAAGCAAACAATAATTCAGTTTTTTTTTCTTTAATATTTTTTTATTTTTTTTATTATTTTATTATTATTATAATAGAAGAAGAAGAGGGAGATTCTAAAGAAAATACCCTAAAAGATTCCTAGAACTAAGAATAATTTAATTAGGGTTTAATAATTCTTAGCAATCAAGTTAACAAAGATTAGACTCTCTATTCTAGGTTTACCCTAGATCTAGACAGCTCCTAACTTCCAAGATCGCCTTGGAGCCCTCCAAGTCAAAAATTAGCTGATCAACTAGCCAGTTGAGGATAAGGTCAGTGGGGGTCCCCCCGTTGCTTACTAGGTAAGCGAACGGAACCAATTAAGTAACTACTTTCTTTTCATTTTCTAGACACCAGTTAAGCAGTCAATCTCGACCCGGTCCAACTCTTTTGGGTGCCTTGTCCTATTGAGCTCGAGTTCAATCTTAGGGGCTGATGTCTAGTGATAATTTTAGAGTTAAAGGTTTGGGTTAATACAAAATGAAGGATGTGATTTGTGGGCCAAGGAAGGATGATGAAATCCTCACCTTATCTTGATTAGGGGTTTATGCCCTTAAAGTTAATTATGAAAATGCTATGCAACAAAAGATGTCCAGCTCTTGAAATTATCAAACAAAATAATCTAATTATTTTTTTAGAGATTTTTTGTGATTAGGTTTCTAATTTCCTAATAAATTATGAGATGTCAATGAAAAAATTTGAGTTTTACAGAAAATAAATTTACCTAAGTCAATCTAAGTATAAAATAAAATAATTATTTTATTTATATATTTTATTTTATATTTTATATTTTTTTCTTAAATTAATTATGTTTTATGGAAGGTGTCTTAGGGTTTTCTTTCAGGTAATTTTTTTAAGGTAAGTTAATTAAAAGAAATTTTGATTAGGTTAAAAGTGGATTTGTAACAAGAAGGAAAGTAATAAATTTTCTCTTTTTTTTAATGTTAAAAAGAAAATATGCAATTCTAACAATTAAGGAAATAAATAAAGAGACAATAACTATACGAATAAAATTAAGAGAAAATTAATCTAATTTTTTTATTTATTCCAGTTTTATTATTTTTTTAATTTTTTAATTTTTTTTTAATTTTTTCTTTCAAATAACGCACTTAAGTCCCCGGCAACGGTGCCAAAATCTGATGCGTGTCGTAGCGCACTGATTAAAATACCTTAATTTTACTAATAAATAGTGAGAGTAAGGGATCGATTCCACATGGACTTTAGCGATTATCTTGAAATAAATTTATAAATTTAACTAAATAGATAATTAATAGTGCAAAATAATTAAGATATGATCTATCTTATAAGAGCATGGCCCGTACCCATAGATCATGGCCTGTCCCTTTTAAGCATAGATCAGTCTAAATTATTTTTACTTAAATATAATTTAATAATAATTAAATATGAATAGAAACTTTATTTCATTAAATTAAAAAGTTATGACATTAAGAAGGCAATAAGAAAGTAATAAATTCTTCTTATACTAAACCAAAGATGGACTGAATCAGGTTGGAGACAGGCTTAACCGAGTTGAAGACATGAACCGAGCGAGATTCCTTCACAGAAGCCTCCAGTCTCCTGGGAACAGAGCAATGGAATGGACAGCTTCTGGAACAAAGCAACGAAACTCCTTGGAATCAGCAACCTCCACAGACGTCTCCTCCTTTGAATGAAGCCTTCACGAACCACGGATGGCCGTCCGAGAGCTTCCTCAAAGCCACGAACTCACAAACAGAGCACGATTGTAGAGCCTCTCCCACGAATAGATCTTCCCAATTCTCCAGAACGGACACCGCACGAGAACTCCCCGATTACACCCTCCAAGCCACGGCATGAACAGAGCTCCCCGATTGAGGAAGAACAGGGCTCACGAATCTGCCACGGCACGATCGTCTCCTGGGACGATCGCACCCTCCTAGCTCCCCTCCTTGCTCTGCTATTTATAGAGGTCCGGACGCGGCTCAGACGCGGAGAAGCAAGATTCTGTTTCCATATTAGAGACGATGCAGCATGGAGAATTGCAGGAGAAATCGCGAATAAAATCAAAATTCCTTCCATATGAATTTAATTCTTTCAATTTGATAATTTTCAATCTAATTTATTTCTTAATTGGTGGAGGAAAAGATTGATTTGAAAAAGGAGAAGAATTGGGAGAGAAATAATGAAATTTCTGCTGAAAGACGTTGAAGTCGGCAATGGATTTGCCGATTTTGCTTTAAAAGTCATGCTAAATCTTTATAAAATTAATTTCCGGGCTCATCTTAAATCCAATTTGAGTGCCGTTTGCATCGTTAAATTCCTAAAATCGAGCTCTTTAAATTGATAGGGTTTTACCTAAAATATTATATAAAATATTAAAATATTAAATAATAATAGGTACATTGAATTATTAATTAATAGGTTTAGTGATAATTATTTATGTGTTTATCATTGATATTATAGGGGATGATGTAAAAGACTAGGTTTGGCAAGCCTTCGCCTGTGAAGATATTTCACTTAATTGTTTTGCATGGGGCGAATTGGTTATGAAACTTTGGATTGCTCTTATGTAGCAAAGGTTATGGAATAGTATATGTTGAGCAACTGAGGCATTGAAGCTTCATCAAAGAATGCAAAAAAGGACAAAAAAAGATTGCATGTAAGGACCACGGGTGATCATAAGAAGATGAACTTCATCATCAAAAATGACCCTCAACAGAATTAATCATATCGGAGTCAATCATATATATATAATCAAATCACCTAGCCCAGCCTCCTGTATTTGGAGATTGGGAGACGCTCTTCCTGCATTCGTAGGAGGCCGATGAATCGTCTTGCTCAGAGGCTCATTTGAAGACTACGTCCACGTGGTGCCCCTTACTCTTCTCAAATTTTGTCCAAAATCCATCAAATGATGCGCTCTTATTTATTGTGGACGCGGCCGTTGCTTATATTGCAACGCTTTCCTTCTTGTTACTCAGCTTGCATCTGATCCCGACCAGACCATAGTTCCTGCTTAGAATTTCCTAACATGAGTTGCTCTTTGTTTTTGTTGGAATGTATGCAATATTATTTCAACGCTAGAGATCACCTCATCTCTCCCTTGAGCTTTGATCGATCAGAAGGATGACCGCTATTTAATTTGAAATATTGATAAAGCAAATGAATTCATGCGCATGCTTATGGTGTAGTGGTATCATAGTACCCTCCCATGGTACTATCTAGGGTTTGATTCCCCGGATGCGCATTTTTGTTTTACACACTTGAGATTTAGATCAATGCTATGCCAGCCACAAGTCAGACGATGCATCAACGATTCTTTCATCTATCTATATTGTGGTCTCAGCATAAGGCTTCCTTTTTTTTAAGTATTATTGCAAACCTGATCATGCCATTTAAGAGCATCCCAAGTTAGAGAACAAGGTCAGACAATCGATCTAGATATAGATCATCTCAGTTTGATTCCTCCACCACAACTCTTGCCTTTAAGAGTAGATGGTATCCTTATTAAGGACTTATCTCTCACCATCTCTTTAAGTAGTCTTTGAACCCTTGTAAGAAAAATTCATGTTGATTATGGTATCTCTATTTCTTCTATTTTTAATTTTGCCTTACCTATCACCTAAATACTTTTAACTTTTTTTTTTTTTGCCTATTGCAATCACATGGCTTGTAATGCTACACATTTTAAGTCAAAATATTTGGCATCTCATGCACCTACTATTTACAATGCTGATAACTCAAAAATGCCAGTTAGCTTACCTATGTAGGGAGTCTTTCCACCTCTAAATTATCATTGCCTAATATTTTTTGATTCCTAAACTTACATTCAATGTTATCTCTACAGGACAATTATATGAGCTTAATCTTGACATTTCTTTTCTCATAATTGTCATGTGCAAGATTTATAAATAGGGCAGGTACTGATAGGGAATACAAAAAATATTCCTCTACTAAGATCACTATTAGTACGGCCAAGCACGCAGTTGCGATATAATCAACAAAAACACACAAAATAATAATATGAACCAAAATCAAAGAAAACAGCGAGAGACGAGGATTTTATATGGTTTACCCAAACTGGGCTACGTCCACGGCGGCACAGGATCTACAAGGCTTCACTAAGAGTTGAATCAGGTACAAACCCTTAAAAATACTCTCTCAAAAACTCTTATGACCTCACTAAAAGATTATAGAACCCCTTTTTTTTCTCTCTCTGCAGCACACAAAGGTCCTCACCGAGCCTCCAATTTATTTCACACGTTCGTAACTCCCACACGAGATTTTTGTGGTGGGCGATTGTAACTGAGATGACGTCTTAAATCCTCCTCCAGAAGCTTCCTTCGATAACTTTGGATAATAGCCAAAACATCCTCAACTATCTCCCTAAAATCTATCCAAATCTCATGTTTGTTACTTTTGGATAATGACCAAAACATCCTCAACTAACTCCCCAAAATCTATCCAAATATCATGTTTGTTACTTTTGGATAATGATTGATTTGTCAACTCCTTCATGAACTCTGATTTGGGGCTTCCTCTTGATGAAATTAATCTCCATCCATAACAATCTCCCACTTGGAGATTAATGACATCAATCTTAGATTTACCTTCTTTCTTTGTGCGCTCTCCTGATCCATCTTTTGAAAAGTTTCACCAAGTTACAATAGAGACTCAACTTGTCTCTACTCACAACCTTGGTGAACATATCTGCACGGTTTTTAGCTCCATCCATTTTCTCCAGCTTCAACTGCTCCTCATCCAACGCACTGCATATGAAATGATACCTAAGCTGAATGTGCTTGGTTCTTGCATGAAATGCTGGATTCCTTGCCAAGTAAACTGCGCTCTGGCTGTCGCTCCATAATGTATTACACTCGTGCTCCTTACCGAGCTCCTCCATCAACCTCTGTAACCAGATCATCTCTTTACTAGCTTCAGTGATCGCCACATACTCAGCTTCTGTAGTTGACAATGCCACTATCTTTTGCAACTAAGATACCCAGCTCACTGCTGTATCACCAATAGTGAAAACATAACCAGTGGTGCTCCTCCCACTGTCTCTATCACCAGAGTGATTGGCATCTAAAAATCCCTGTACTTGAAGACTATCACCTCCATAGCACAAACTGTAAGTTGATGTACCCTTGAGATATCTCAAGATCCACTTCACTGCATTTCAATGCTCCTTGCCTAGATTCTGCATGTACCTACTGACTGCTCCCACTGCTTGTGCGATATTCGATCTTGTGCAAACCATTGCATACATTAGACTTCCCACAGCTGAGGCATATGGAACTCTAATCATCTCATTCCTTGCCTTTTGAGTTGTTGGACACAACTGCTTGCTGAGCTTGAAGTGTGCTGTCAAAGGTGTTGACACTGCCTTTGCATTCTCCATATTGAACATCTTCAATACCTTCTCTACATAGTCCTCCTGAGATAGCCACAGCTTCTGTTGCTTCCTATCTCTGTTGATCCTCATGCCAAGAATCTGTTTCGCCTCTCCCAAATCCTTCATTGAGAACTTCTTTGCCATCAGTTTCTTGAGCTATTCTTTCTTCCTCATACTGGAACCTGCTACAAGCATATCATCCACATACAAGGATAAAATAATAAACTCATTTGTAATGTACCTCTAAAAGTACATACAATGATCTGACTGGCATCTGGTGAAGCCTTTCTCTAGCATGAAACTGTCAAACTTGAGGTACCATTACCGCGGAGCCTGCTTCAGACCATACAAACTTTTCTTCAATTTGCAGACCATGTCATCCTTTCCCCTGACCTGGAAACCTTCTGGCTGGTGCATGTACAGCTCCTCCTCCAAATCTTCATGAAGAAATACTGTCTTCACATCTAACTGCTCTAGATGAAGATCCTTCACTACTACCATGCTCAGAATCACCCTGATGGATGTCATCTTGACTACTGGGAAAAGATCTTCTGAAAGTCAATTCCCTCTTTCTATGCATAACCCTTGACAACTAACCTTGCCTTGTATCTCTTGGTACCATTGACCTCATTCTTTATCTTGTACACCCATTTGTTGAACAAAGCTTTTTTGCCAGCGGGTAACTTCACAAGATCCCAAGTCTTATTTTGCTTTAAAGAGTCCATCTCCTCTTTCATAGCCAACTCCCACTTGACCTTAGCTTCATCCTGCATGGCTTTAACAAAACATTCTGGCTCTCCAGAATCTGTGTACAAAATATAATCATTAGCAGAATACCTCTGTGATGGCCTAGTAACCCTTGTGGTCCTCCTCAACTATGGGGACACCGGCTGAGGTACCGATGTATGCATGTGGCTGTCTGTTCCAACCACATCTTCCTCTTCCACATCCTCGGAGTTTCCATCTTTAGTTTGCACTCGGGGAATTTCTCCATCTCTGACAGGATCGAGTTCTATAAACTCCTGTTTCTTTTCTTCCACTGCATCCTTCCTATCTTTGTAAGTATGCTCTTCATCAAATACCACATTCCTGCTCCGAATGATCTTATTGTTCTGAAAATCCCAGAGCTTGTAGCCATACTCATCGCCACCGTATCCAATGAAAATACACTTTGTATACTTGGAGTCTAACTTACTCATCTTCTCTTTCTCAATCAAAGAATAAGCAATGCAGCCAAATACTTTAAGAAAAGAAAGTTTTACTTGTTTTTCTGTCCAAACCTCCTCTGGAATCCCACCATCCAATGTACTGGATGGACTCCTGTTGATCAAATACACTGCGGTGTCTAGTGCTGCTGCCCAAAAATATGTAGGTAGACCTAAGTCAAACCTCATACTCCTCTCTTTCTCAAGAATGGTTCTGTTTATTCTTTCTGCCACACCATTCTACTCTGATGTCCCTGGGATGGTCTTATCCTTCTGATTCCATGCTCTGTGCAGTAGACATCAAACTCTCTGCTGTAGTATTCACCACCGTTATCTGTCTTGAGACACTTGAGACTTGCTCAAGTCTGGCTTTCACACATGACTCTCCATCTCTTGAAGATGCCAAAGACCTCAGACTTTTCCTTCATAGCAAACACCCAGACTTTTCTGTTGAAATCATCTATAAACATGACAAAGTACTTATTGCCCGCATATGATGCCACTGGTGCTGGACCCCAGACATCTGAATGAATCAACTCAGCCTTTCAGTCTTCTTCTGAGTTCTTGCTAACTGAAAACTCACTGCTTTCTGCTTACCATAGATACACCCTTCACTAAACTCTAGATTCACCTTCTTTAGTCCAGGTAGAAGCTCTCTTCTGTGTAGAATATTCAAGTTCTTCTCACTAAGATGACCGAGCCTCCTGTGCCATAATGTAGTCACTGTACCCATATCTCCTGCTGCCACTGAAATTGAACTCTCACTGTCTGCCAAGAAGTAGAGAGTGCCTATCCGCTTTCCTTTGACAACAACCATAGACCTTTTAGTAATTTTCCATTAAGAATTACCAAAAATAGATACATAACCCTCAACATCAAGCTGACTGATAGAAATTAGGTTTTTCTTTAACTCTGGGATGTATCTGACTTGTGCAAGTCTCAATTCTCTGCCTGTCACTGGCTTTAGTACAATTATTCCTCTACCAATAATTATGTACTACTGTCCATTGCCAACTGTGACATGACCAAAATCTCCTTGGATAAAATCCAAAAATAGGTGTCTCTTTGAGCTGCAATGGTAAAAAGCCCCTGAGTCTACAAACCATAGATCTGAGTTTGCCCCATCGCCGGCTACAGGCACACATCCTCAAAATTTTGCTCAAGAGTACTTACAACATTTGCTTCCTGACCTTCTATCTTGCTCTCTACACTTTTTCCTTCTTCTTACCCCAACAATCCTTGCTTATGTGACCTTTCTTCCCGCAGTTCCAACACTTCATGGGAAATCTCCCTTTGGACTTTCCTCTGCTCTTGGACTGGCCTTTCTTTGACTTCTTTCTCTCCTGTGATCTTCCTCTGGTATCCACCATAAGTGCAGTACTTATAGAAGTCCCACCCACAGCCTTTCTTCTCATCTCATCATTCAATATACAGCTAACTGCATCATTGAATGTAAGGATACCTGATACCGAGTTGCTGACTGTCATCACAAGATTGTCCCAACTCTCTGGCAAGGAACATAAGAAAAGAAGTGCCCTGAATGAATCATAAAAAATAACAGAGACTGACTCCAATTGATTAATCATCATGTTGAACTCGTTCAGATGCTCCATCACTGAACTATTCTCAGCCATCTTTAAATTGAAGAGCTTTTTCATGAGAAATATCTTGTTTGAGGTGGAAGGTTTTTCATACAGCTTTGTTAAAGCGGTCATCATATCCACGGTGGTCTTTTCCTTTGCAATATTATATGCCACTTGAGGTGTCAACGACAATCTAATCATGGCCAGGGCTTTCCTATCCAGAATCATTCAATCTGAGTCGCTCATTGAATCCGGCTTCTTTCCCTCTAATGGAAGGTAAAGATCCTTCTGATATAGGTAGTCCTTAATTTGCATCCTTCACCATCCAAAATTGTGACCATTGAATTTTAGATTTTGATCTTGTCTTCTGCCATCTCTTTGTTGATTTGTCTGACCATAATAATATGAAGAAAACCAAGCTTTGATACCAATTTGATAGGGAATACAATAAATATTCCTCTAATAAGATCGCTATTAGTACGGCCAAGCACGCAGTTGCGATATAATCAACAAAAACATACAGAATAATAATAGGAACCAAAATCAAAGAAAACAGCGAAGACGAGGATTTTACGTGGTTTACCCAAACTGGGCTACGTCCACGGCGGCACATGATCTGCAAGGCTTCACTAAGAGTTGAATCAGGTACAAGCCTTCAAAAACACACTATCTCAGAAACTCTTATGATCTCACTAAAAGATTACAGAACCCCTTTTTTTCTCTCTCTGCAGCACACAGAGGTCCTCACCGAGCCTCCAATTTATTTCACACGTTCGTAATTCCCACACGAGATTTTTGTGGCGGGCGGTTCAGCTAAGATGACGCCTCAAATCCTCCTCTAAAATCTCCTTTGGTGACTTTGGATAATGGCCAAAACATCCTCAACTAACTCCCCAAAATCTATTCAAATCTCATATTTGTTACTTTTGGATAATGACCAAAACATCCTCAACTAACTCTCCAAAATCTATCCAAATCTCATGTTTGTTACTTTTGAATAATGACTGATTTTCTAACTCCTTCGTGAACTCTGATTTGGGGCTTCCTCTTGATGAAATTAATCTCTATCCATAACAGGTACCTAGGTTCGACCATAAAGTTTGTTGCCTCTTCTAGCTCATTCCCTTCAAGCTTTCCTCCCATATATACCTAGCTCCTTGTGCCACTACTATCTCATATGAAACTTGGCATTCTTGTCTTTGTCATATTTTATTTTCTAGATTGCATCCTTTACTCTCTAATGATCTTTTAGGTTCTGTTCATGATGAATATGTTAATTTTTTATGTTGTCAATTAGAAATACATCATGCTTTACCTTTTAATAATAGCGGCTCTATTTCATCTGCACCTTTTAATTTAGCATACTCTTTGGAGACCTTCTCCAATTTTCACTATAGATCGATCCAATTTTTCATAATTCTTATTATACATGATTTTATCATATACAAAATAGATCTCAACTTGCTCGAATTTATTATAAATTTATTTCTTTGATTATAGAATAATTTTCTTACAATATCAAAGTTTTGCATACAAATAATGCTATAAAATATAAGATAATAAAGTTCCTCAATTTTCTTTTATAAATGTTAAAAGATAATGGTTGTTAGTTTGTTAGTATTTTATTTTATTTAGTCTGAGTTAGTTTTTTAAATAATGGGCCTATCTTTTTATGATTTGATAGGATAGCCTTAGATGGATAAGATCATAAGAGGATTATGCTTATCCGTAGAAACAAGAAATATTTATATGGTGATGTGCTTAATGAAACGAAATAGATCAATTTTATTCTTGAGAGAAAACCCTTCTTCTATCTTGATTTCTCTTTCCAAAATAATCTGTGTTGGAAACAATCCCAACAAAAATTGGTATCAGAGCCTAGTTTGAAGAACAAAAAAGATCTCCGTGAGAAGAGATCAGCAAGCACGAGGACAAGTCTCGCCACCGCCATGTCGAATTCCGTCGAGCACATGGCCGCCCCTTCCTGGAAGAAGTCCGAATGTTATCTTAAGAGATCTATCGCCATCTATTGGAAGACGAGGCTACGTGGACGTGGAGGTAGGGAAGGCACAAGGGCGTAGTCCGTGAGGGGCATTGCAAGAAACGAAATCGCAATTTAGAAAACTAGAAGATTGGGTTCTTGGAGACAACGCCTGGAATTATCTTCACGGCTGGTGCGGCAATCTGGTTCCTCTTCAAAAGCTTCCTCTCATATCTCGAAAACAAGTGCAGCATTGGAAAGAAGGAAGGGTTATAAACAAAAAAAAAAAAAGAAAGAAAGGCAAAGGACTCTGGCATTGTGGAACAGCTACCAAGGTACACAACCTGCATCTTTTTTTTTCACGTTTTTTTCTTTGTTTGGCCTTTGGAGAAAGCAGACTATTTTTTTTTCTTTGTTCGGCCGTTGGAGAAAACGGATGGTTTTTCTTTGTTCGGCCTTTGGAGAAAACGGAGAAGGTGAAAGCCAAAAAAAAAAAACCTTTTAACAGCAAGTGATTTGATGAAAAAGTAGAAAAGGAAAGCCTTTGATAGGTGGATGTAAAGGCCAAAGATCTGTTGCCTATTCCAGTGAAGAAAAAATTGCTACAAAAAAATTCATGGTAACCCCAAACAATATTGGTATGAATATCCATCAACCTTTTATCCCTATTTTTGATGGAGAAAATTATGATTATTGGAGCATCAAGATGAAGACCCTTTTTATTTCACAAAAAGTATGTGATCTAGTTGAGAACGGGTATGAAGACCCAGTTAATCCAACAAATAATCAGAAGGAGCAACTGAAGGACTACAAAAAGAAGGATGCCAACGCCTTGTTCTTTATCCAACAAGTTGTATCTGAGAAATTTTTTCTCAGAATTATTAGAGCCACCAATTCAAAGGAGGCATGAGATATCTTGCAGGAGGAATTTCAAGGTAACATAAAGGTAAGAGCTATCAAACTTAAAAATCTAAGAAGAGAATTAGATAATTTGAAAATGCAAGAAAATAAAAAATTGAAGGATTACTTCTTCAAAATTACGGAGACTGTTAATCAAATGAAGAGCTATGGTGAAACCATCACCGAGCGAAGAATATATGAGAAAATCTTGGCTAGTTTATCTCCAAAATTTGATACAATAGTTGCAATTATTGAAGAATCTAAAGATCTTTCTAATTAAGTGTTCATGAATTAATGGGATCTCTTGAAGCTCATGAGCAAAGATTGTTTAGGCATAAAGAATCATCAATTGAAAGTACCTTTCAATCTAAACTCAAAGTGGTTGATAAAAATTCCTAAAAAGAATCACCTAGTCATGCTCTAGTCAAAAGAGAGTCATTCAGAGGTGAAAACCAAAATAGGGGAAGAGAAAAAAATATGAAAGGAAGAGGTAGAGAAATGCAAAGAAATAATTTTTCAAAAAGGCAATATGATGAGAGCACTCAACAAAGGTGCAATATATGTAAAAGGTCTTCTCATGCTAAAAAAGATTGCTGGTTTAGGGGCAAACCCCAATGTTATAATTGCAAAAAGTTTGGACATGTTCAAAAAGATTGCAGGTACAAAGCAAGTGAGCAAGCACACTTCTCAGAAGAAAATGAAGGTCAATAAAGCACACTATATGCATGTCAAACTAGCAAAGTAATAATATGTGGTATCTTG